>CEMT01386544.1:615-28562 GCA_900068985.1 Pterula multifida
ATCTTCTGAGCAATAGGCAATCAATAAACACTTGTGTTAGCTGATGATACACGAATGCTCCTTTTCTGGTCTTACAAACCTAACAGTCAATCTAACTCTAAGCTTGCCATCAGAATCTGGCATGAACGGGCGTGTCCTGCAACAAGCAGAAAACGAAAGACCACACAAACGATTAGCAATGCAAACGTAAAATGGCGAAACACACCTGCAACACTTACCCAGCACGAATGACCCTACCCCTTTCCCTCTCCGCTCGTCCCTTCTTCGTATCCTTGATCACAACAGGCACATCGTCCACCGATCCAACAGCCCCGTTCACGCCGCCGCCGCCACCATCTGCATGATCTTTCCCAGCATCCGCGACACTCGTAGGTGTCGTACTAGTAGCGGAAGACGCAGATTTTCTGGCTTTCTCTAAATCTTTCAGGAGATCTTTAACAGTGACGTCGGCGTCTTTCCATGCTGCTCGTCCGGTCGGGTATTGATATGACGATGGGGGCGGCAGGAGAGGATGGTTGTGCGATGTCGAACGCAGTGTGAGCTCGTAGATCGGCTGGAGAGGCGAGCTGTAACTTGATGTTCGGTATGAGAGCGTGGGAATCGGAATATATGCTGTTGACAAAGGGGAAGATGGGGACGATGGAGTTCGAGGTGGTGTAGAGGGTGACAGATTGGACGGCGATGAGTCACCAAATGAACGAGAGTGCGAGAGACGGGGACCGGGGGATAGGTGATTGTTGTTGTGGGGTGAACCGGGTTGCATTGCACTGGAGGATCGGTGGTGGTGATAGTAGGAGCTAGAATGGGGAGATCGTTGTGGAGACGAGGACATTGAACTGTGTGCATAGACAGGCAGGTCAAGTGCACTAGGCCGTTTACTGTCCTGCAAAGATAAGCACGATGGTGATTTTGGCGGTAGTGGTGGTGGGGACAATGAGTGTGGCGCCGATGTTCGAACCTGTACATCACCACCTATCGTCAATAAAGGATGAAGCGGAGGTGGGTGCAGCCGTTGCCGCGTTGTCGATGTTGCTATGGGCGTTGGCGTAGGAGTTGGCGTCGTCAACCTAAACAGCGTCACCGTGGCATCGACAAACACAGACGGACTATCCTCCCCAAGCTCAATCTCGACCAGATTATCATCCCGAAGGACAAGCCGCCACAACCGATCCTTCAGCACAAAACTTGTCTCTACCCGCCTAAGCATCTTCATCCTCCTTGCGAACTCCTCAAACGTCACCCCAACACTGAACGAGCCAACGATATCGGGTGTATCGTTCAAGTTGATGATCGGTACGCCTCCTGCGGTGAAATGATCCATTGAATCGATAATGTCGGAAGGGATTTGGTATGGTGTTAGGGAGAGGAGTGTCCGTTCAGATTCAGAAATGTCCGCGCTGGCGAGGTAGAGACGCCAGACTGTATGGTCATTCGTCGACACACACAATCTTCGCAGTTCTTTCAATAACCCAGGATCGAACGGCCGTTCATACGACCCAAATAAGGACTTCAACAGCGGATCCTCTTCCTCTTGTCTTCCTCCTCCTCCTCTGAGCTGCTGGTTTTTCGAGCGAGCCCTTTTCGCAACAGCCCAATACATCACAGAATGATCACCCACATATCTCAGCCCCAACAACGCACTAAAGTTCAATCCGTATGCACGACACGCAGAGCTGCACCCCTTCACGATTCCAAACGCCGCATGTCTCGACTGAGGATCTGACGAATCTGCGTAGTGAGTCACGAGAAGCTGCAGGAGTTGGAGGATTGTAGAGCGGATATTGCGTTGTGTTTTGGTCAGCGGCTGTTGTTTCGTCGGGGTTGTATTGAGGCTGGTGGAGCTGCTGAGGAAAGGCGTTTGGAATGCGACGCGGGAGATCGAGTCGCTGCCAACACCCCCAGGCGATATTAATGGAACGGTGAGCAGGTTACTGCTACTGCTCGACGGAGGTGAATCCAAAGCATTACTGTCGGTATTTGTATTAAGGGCACGGAGAGCGCCGTTATTAGGACTGGCAGTACCAGAGTTCGGTGTACGATGACTTGTCTGATGATGCTGGTTCTGATTCTGAGGCGGGGGAGGCTGGACTGCCAGTTGGGAGAGCAGCTCTTCGTATGTTGGTGGCAAGTCGGTTTCAGGATAAACACGGACCAGATTGAGTGCGTTGTCTAGTATTGGTGGTTTTTCGATGATCATACTGATATCGAGATGTAAATGAAACCTAAGGGTACTTTGTAACAGAAAGGCCTTGGAACAATGAACTTGGAGAAAAGGGAAGTGAATTGCTGTTGAGGTGCTGTTGCATTGTCGCAACCGTGAACCCAGAGTGATCGCGGGCGTTTAATCATTTACACGTGCAACTGATGCTGTGCTGTGTTGGAGAATCGTCCCCGATCCTCTTGCCTGTGTGACCTTTCGCTGTAACTAAGGATAGTACACCTGCGGGGAATTTACTCCTGCGTGTGTATAATAACAATTCCAGAAAGAAATGCTACCTAGGCCTGGGATAGACGTGATGATCACCAAATTCTTCTACATCAGTACTCATCTCTACTGAGCTTTCGCATTGACAACTCTCAGAACTAAACAACCTGACCGCACACTCTCGACCTCCCATCCCGTTCCATCTATCAGCTTCTCCCATTCAGGCAGCGTTCTTTGTTCTTGAGCCTCGAACAGCGTCATCATCTACCATCGTAGTATCAGGATAAAGAATTCAGTCACACTCAATACAATCCGGATATCCGGATAAATGAATAACGGCTGTAGTATGTAACTTACCGCCATATCGAGTTTATACGCCGTACTGTTCGCAGCGCCGTAGTTCTGCAATAGCGGAACTGGTGCCGTCACAGTCTGATCTTTATACTTATCCACACCATTCACACAAGCACCGTTAATTCTTGAATTCGTCGGTCGACAGGGATGCTGTGGTAATTCGATGCAGTCCACGCAGATGAATTTACTCTCGGTTGATGCAGCGGAGCGAATACGTTGTAGGACCTGCTGAGTGTCCGTGCTTGGAAGTGTCGTTGAGAGTAGATAGATTTGAGCAATTGGTGTAGGAGTTGGAGTGTTGTTGTTGTGTGCTATTCGTGTGGCGATGAAAGAAGGGATGATGAGTCCTTGATACTGCACGAAGGATGTGTTTAAATTATTGACCTTGAAGAGTGATTAGTCCTGTAGGTAAAGCCATTGGAAGTTCGGTATTTATGAGCTTTCATACAAACAAACACGGATCAGGTCAAGTATCGATACAACGAATAAAAGGAAGAGAGAGATATACCTGAGTCGTCCATGGTAAAACCGCTTCACGGTCTTGCACAATGTACCGAAGACTTGGGTACTCCTTTGCTAGCAGCACGACATTGGCAGCACCCATTCCTCCTCCTACATCTGCCACGACAGAACCAGCGGGTAAGTTCTTCCAATCGTACACTGATCAATCAAACCACTGTTACATCAATATCCCCATCTCACAGCAGAGAAAAACAGAACAGGGGATATAGAGTATCAAGCCACTAACCGTTCGATATCGCTCTTTCGGGAAATGCTGCATTCATCCCAGTTAAACTAGCCATGTACCTCTTCCACTCTTTCTCGTTTCCAGGCTGCTGGAACAGTGACATCAAATCGGGAGAATTCCATGCGCGCGTGAAGGCGGTTTCAGATGGTGGGGCGGAGGGGGTCAATGAGGCGGATTGAGGTTCCGCGCTGAGTGTGTCGATGAGGTGAGACGATGCTTTGTGAAGTATGTTTGTCCTGTGGTCATATGTATGGTATCAGGACTGAAGTAATAAGAAATGGGAGAAGAGAAAGGACTTGCGTGAAACCGACAGCGGCTCCGACCCCATTTGTTCCGTCGTACCTGTTCTGCGGTCTATGAAAACGAGCGAATAAGCACTATGTAGAACCAAGACTTTAGTAGCTGCACTCACTTCTTCCTAATAAACTCGAGGGATTTACGACTGTCCATCACAATAGACAGGCGATTGTTATTGAACACGTCGGGCGATACCTCGGTGAAGATATGGTGTGTAGTTGCGAGGTAGCGCAGGCATCGCGCTGGATTCATGTATCATATGGTCCATGTGTGTAAACAAAGTGTTATCTTGGGGCGTACCTAGTTTGCTACTGTCCACTCGAGCGAGTCGAGCAAGGTCGTCAACATGTCTTCCCTTTTTGGGGTATCGTCAAATTCGAGGTATATATGAGCCTAGGAGAAATGTGGACGTACGTGTGGACCAGCAACTCGGATAAGCTCTACTATATTCGCTTCGTGTACAAATCCAAGAGCAACCGTAGAGAACATCTTCGGAGCATCTCGCGATTCAACGAGGGACAAAAACACATAAAATCAGAATAGCCATACCCCGGAAGCAGCATCCAGCAAAGACTCGGCAGGTGTCCTCAGGTTGGCAATCAGCTGTCCTGCAGCAGCAATGATAACCCGGGCAGATTCTTCCAGCTCGGAGTCTTGGAGCAGGGGTGGTGCCTTGGATGAATTGAGATCTGGGAAAGATTTTCCTTGGGATGCATAGATCCTGTTGATATTTTCGACATTGGACGAGATGAGGTTGGAGAGCAACGTGAGTTGTGAATCCATAGGAGGGATATTGAGGATATTTATACGGAAACGGCGCAGATGTGAGATCTCCAGGACCAAGTAAACCTATTTTATACTATCGAGTCACAAGTGCTTGGGTCCGCTACTTGGGTGTCCATATACATACCAAGCTCGGCCAAATGGCACAAATCAGAATATCTGGTTTGCTTCCCATTGACAACAATGGAGACGTATGTGATGGCTGCAGTATTTCTTGTTGGACTCCAATGATGAATAGTGATTGCCATCTGGTAAGCGAGTGTACTTGGTAGTCCAGACTCTCTCGTTGATTGTTCTATACACATTCTATACGCAAAGCAGTGTGCTGCTTAAGTCGGGAGGTTCAATCAGATTCGCCGAGGTGGTCCGGGCAATCCAAGTGGTATTTCAATACCAGGAGAGCCTGAGAAAATTCACAATTGAAAGCAATGACAGGCTAAAAATCAGAGGAAGCAGCCGATAATCGCAGAATGATGCCCAACTCGTATAAAAAGCCGTGGGATATCGTCAGAGTCAGGATATCCTAGAAACACTGTAGCAACGGGCAAAAATCTTGGATAACATCAGGAAGCATGGACGCTGTTCTCAGGTCGCGTTGTTTACACGTGACACTATGTTCACTCGATACTCCCACGGGCCCAAATCCAGCCTGATTTCAACCGTCACTGCCAACATCTTCCCTTTTCCTCCTTATACCACGAACTTATGCCCGATATCCATATGAACACCGCCAGAGGAATCGATGGGCTCCCAGATATTCATATGCAAACCGCTAAAGGCCTACCCTTCGACTCCGATGTTTACATGCAAACCGCCCGAGGAGCTCCTGGCGATCAGACCGTTGGAAAGAGCGCAAAGGCAATCATGGAACGAGAGTTGCTGAATAGTGCGGAAGTGAAGCGGAAGGCCACGGTTGCTCAATTATGTGCGTGCACTGATCACCGGATTAAAGCCCAGATAGTGGGGTCGCTGCTGTGGCATGTAGCTGATTCTGCGTCGTTTATGTTTATTCAGTCTTCCTGGATTATTACTTCCAGACCTTGGGATATATTGCTGCTCGGAAAGAACGCAGATTACGGTTTGATCAGGATACCGCTGGTCGGAATCTCACCACAGCAGAATACAACAAAGAATTTAGATCTTACTGTGGTCGAGAACGTGTAGTCCTCCGACGGAGACGAGCAAAGCTGCATGTTGATCAGTTTCACATCATCGCTCAGGTAGGGCAAGGAGGATATGGAGAGGTCTATCTCGCACGAAAAAAAGAAACCGGGGAAGTCTGTGCTCTGAAGAAGATGAAAAAGTCGACTTTGTTCAAGATGGACGAGATCAGGCATGTGTTGGTTGAGCGAGATATCTTGACGGCGACGAAGACAGAATGGCTCGTTCGGCTCCTTTACGCGTTTCAGGACTTGGGCCATGTTTATCTCGCGATGGAATATGTTCCTGGTGGTGATTTCAGGACACTGCTTAACAACTCGGGAGTGTTGAAAGAAGAGCATGCGGCGTTTTACATCTGTGAGATGTTTGCTGCCGTGAACGAGTTGCACAAGCTTGGATACATCCATCGGGATCTCAAACCAGAGGTGAGATTTCAACCATGCTTTATCGTCCTTACTGACACTGTGTTGTAGAACTTCTTGGTAGATGCAACTGGCCATGTAAAACTGACCGATTTTGGTCTTGCTACTGGTGCCCTGAGTCCACAGAGGATCGATTCCCTTCGGAAGAAGGTGAACAGTTTCTATCTCTGTCAAATCTGGATCTTTAACATTACGGATGCAGCTCGATAACGTTAAATCAGACGCCAACCTAGACGTCATGAAACGATCCACGATGGAACGACGTTCCCTCTACCGTTCAATCCGACAACACGATCCTCGATACGCAGACTCGATCGTCGGATCCCCAGATTATATGGCTCCAGAGGTTCTTCGAGGCAAGCCATACTCTTACTCAGTGGACTATTGGAGTCTCGGGTGTATCCTCTTTGAGTTCCTCGCTGGTTTTCCACCCTTCAGTGGAATCACGCCTGAGGAAACCTGGACAAATCTGAAAAACTGGACTAAAGTCATCAGACGGCCACATTACGATAAGGAGGAAGATCTCATTTTCAACCTCACAGATGTCGCATGGGACGCGATCATCAGGTGAAATCGTCACTCTTCCTGTTTTTCCCCAACGTCGCACTGACGTTGCCATAGTCTTATTGCTCATCATAGTGTACGCATGTCCACTCTTACCCAAGTCAAGAAACATCCCTTCTTTACTCTCGAGCGTCGTGTCTCTTCCAGGATCCCTCCTGAACCTATGGACTGGTCTCTTCTCCGTGTGAAATATGACCCTCCTTTCGTTCCCTCGCTTGACTCTGAAATCGACACCGGATACTACGATGATTTTACCTCTGTAGAAGATATGGAGAAGTACAAAGAGGTAAAAGAGAAGCAGAAGAATGTCGACGCCGTCGCGGAGAAGGATATGGAAGGTCTTGGCAGGGGCGTCTGGGTTGGTTTCACGTTTGGAAAGAATGGCCCTGGTGCGAATTTTGCCAGAGGACTTGGAGGTGGGCAGAGCGATGATGGCGCGTTGGCTACGATATTTTGATGAATGATTTTCGCTTTGTTCTTATGGCACTCCCAGGTGGGCACTATTTCACCATTCTGAGTCCCTGATACTTACTGTCTTTCAAGTATTTTGGACCACGCGCAATTCTTTGTACAGTATAATCTTTACAACTGTTCTCGATCTTGGAATATCTCGGAAATAGCCACTTATCACGTGACTGACGCGCATTCGAATGTTCAATGATCCGCGCGCTTCAACGCTTTTATCACCTCCCTTAACCTTCCTGCTAGAACGACTTTGGCTCATTCTATCATTTGGACATAACTCACGCATCTACATCCTGAAGCGTCCTGGATTACTGTCACTGGGTCACCAAAGTCCGGACCGATTCAAGTTCCAACCGATCTTATTGTCTTAACTTCGATCATCATCATGTTATTTTCTAGTTCCTTATTGTTCTAATTGTCCAAAGTAGCGAAGCTGGAAATATTCCATGATGACAGTAGGGAATAGGTGACTTGCCGAGCTTGTGCAGTATAAATCCTGGACGCTTTGACCTCTCCCCCATCTTTTCGCCTCCTCCGTAACTCATTGTCCTGCCATCCTCTTCTTTTACTCCTTTCAGTCCCGGTCTCTTGGAGGGCTTCGCTGGTTTTCGATCGTCCCTTTTTCTTGTTGAACTAGTATTACCTTCTCCTATTTCCCATCCCCCATTAGCTCCCGACTCCAAGTTCATCCTCAGCTACTTCACAGCACTCAATGTCGGACACCTTCTCTCTGTTCACCTTCTCTGCTTCGTCATCCGTCTGCCAAGAATACGATGAGATGACAGAAGCTACACATCAAATGGCCGACGGTGCGGTCTTCAATGTCAACTCTGAAGACGGAGAGGATGTGTTGGCTGAATATGAGAGGAAGAGATTTGCTGTGACAGCCGTGTGTGTTATTGCATGAATAGTGCCTATCACGGGTATGTGCATTGATGGAATGGTCATCGACCGGAAGCAAATCTGACGCCTTTCTGGATAGAGTTAGGACTGCCTTGGGAATGTGATATTAGTAAAAAGAAAACCCACAAAAAAAAGGGATGCAACATGAAAGACCCTCACTGCGGAGCAGTTCGAGGTGATTTTTAACGACTATTGAAAAGCCTGCCTGACTTCGAAGATAGACTGTGTAAGTTTCCGGTCTGGGTATTCCACTTTCGTGGCCGTTGTTCATCTCATTTTCACAGATCGCCCGACACTTTTTGTTAGGGCTCACACCTTGAGGGTGCCCAATACCCGTCTGCCAGTTTCCGATCCTTTTCCTCTATCGTGATACCCGCACGCTCCTTGCGAACCATATTTCCCTTTCCTGGATAGCTTTTGTATACTCTTTCGCTCGCTGACAACTACTACAATCATGAGCACGTATGGACTTTGGACTTTACTTTGGACATTCTTTTTTGTCAGTGGGCTAATGCACGGACACAACGAATTCAGTACATCAACGAATTTGTATGATTTGTACTAGCCTTTTATTTTCCTTCTATTTCTTAACANNNNACAATGCGCACTACTATGAAGTACAATTTGGTTGTGAACGAGATTATGAACGTTGCACAATTCAATGGGAGGTTTTCCTGGCCATCACTGATTCCTCCTATGGTCGTCTCGTGGGCTGAACGGTGATATATGCAAGTATCTCTCGGCGTTCTCCCTAGCTTGACGTTCTCTAGCGTGCTGTCTCAATTCTTCCCGCTTGCTAGAATCGACCGGTTGCATTGGTCAATGGCAGACTCTGCTATACCAGGCTCTTACCGTGCTCGATAACGCATGGCGGCTTCCTTTAACTGGACTCGTCGTTTTTCATCCACGGGTTTTTGTTTGCCTGTTATCCTGTACCAGTGTCCATGAGCCCTTTGTGGTTGTAGTGAACCAGGTAAAGCTCACTTGTTTTCTTGATAACGCTGACGCGCGTTGGCTTTCAGCTTGTCAGCGTGCCTGTTCTACTTCGTGAGCCTAACAGAAGCATGTGCACAATGATTTGCTTACTTTTTGTAATATGCCTTAAGGTATTTTCGCTGAGCTTAGGCTACCATCATGAATGTTGCGGAGGAAGGCTAAGTTTGTCACGCACAAGTTATAGCTTATATGACAGGCAGCATTCTGAAATATCGACTCAAGCTCAATCCAGTTGTAGTTTCAAACGTCGAACATGTCTTCCACGTAAGCAATTTTCAATAATATGGAAGTCTAGCTGTTGAAAAATCCTCCGCAGTGGCTCCTCTTCTCGAACTTACTCTGGTCACCTCTGCATAGTACTGACTCAGACGCAACCGCGCACTTTACTACCAAGTTGGAATAGGTCATCTTACTTCGACATCGCTGACTGCCATAAATGCTTATTACTTTCAATTCACGTTGTATCCAGTCTTCTGCGTTATTCTAATAATATAAGGAGCGCAGCAATTCTGAGTCCCATGGTTTGGAGCAGAATCAACAGACTACAGCTCACATGACCGTGCCTCACCTTTCTCTGAACGGTCACATTATCGTACAACCCTGAGTTTCCCCTCCACTCCCATCAACTTCCTTTTTCTTTTCCAACCACCACCATCTCGTCTTTTTTTCTTTAACGACACTCTTAACGACTTTCTCTCATGAATCGAATCCTCTCAGATTCCACCAACACTTCGTCGGGCAAGAAATCTACGGCTCTATCAACCGTTCTCTCCCTCACACACGCCCTGTCCAATTCCTCTCCCACAAAGTCTGCGACCGTTTTGTTTCCGGGCCCAGATCCTGTAGTCGAATTCATCCAGAAGCCAAACGCGAGACCCGGGAAGCGGCATTTCGCGTGCCTGGCTTTACTTAAGTCACAGAACCAGCCAACCACAGGCAGCAGTGCTGCCCCCGCTGATGCTGTGCCCACCATAGTTTCTGCTTCTGCAGCCGGAAATACCGGTACCAAGAAGCGGCAAAGAGTTCTTCCGCATACACCTGCTCTTGGATCCCCCAATCCCCAACGCAGATCCGGTGGTCCGTTCTCTGGGAGCCGAAAACGCCTTGTTTCAGGCTTGATGTCAAACAAACGTGTTCTCACTAGTAAACCCGCCGAAAACTTATCCAAGGGTCGCGCACTTCCCTCTACAACCAAGCACACTGGTTCAGTGTCGGGTAAGTTGGACTAACACATGTTCCAACCTTGGTGGAGTCTCACATTATTTTACGCAGCAGGACGATCCCCAGCGGATCTAGCCTTCATGGAGTCGGTGTGCAGGTGTGTCATGCATCATTGGATGAACGTGATTGATTTGGAGAGCACCAGATGTGTGGGCTATGATTTTTCTGCTATGGATAGGGAACTCGTGAAAAGGATGAATGAAGTACTTGTGCAGAATGGTAGGAGGAGCGTGTTGTTAGCAATTGCGGCGGCCTCGGGCGCCGCTTCTGGGGAACAAAGTTACGTAGATGCTGCGATGGACGACGTGGAGTCTGTTACTGATGCCATGTCCGACGGTGATATGGATGTTGACACCGTGGTCGCTCGGTTACCTCTTCCTTCCGTTCCAGCTGCCCAGATTGCGTTCCCAACCCTACCAGAACTTGACGCAGTGGACTTCCCAACATCATGTATCACGCCAAGTCATTGCAGGACTGCGATTCATTCTCGACTCGCGCCTAGACTCAGAAATAATTCACTCCTTCCTCGAGTTACATCCGCTGCGCGCACTTCAGCTGCCAATCCAACGCCTAAGGCAGGACCGAAGTCAATATCCCATATCGTAGCCATTGGAATTCTGAGGCAACGAAATCGTACAAGACCAAGGAAAAACAACACACCGCCTAATAGCAATGACCCTCCTACTTCGCCGACGAGTGTCAAGAATACTAGTTCTGCGATTGGCGGAGTAGCTGTTGGCTATAACAACAAACCAAATGTCCTGAGTCGCTCACCTTTGGCCTCTTGTTCGACATAGGTTCATTGTTGTTCCCGCTCCCGCTCTGTTATTGCCCCTCCACTTATCGTTGCCTCGTTCTATGCGTTATCCTTCTTGACTCTTGCTTGCTTTCCATGTTCATGAATCTTGTCACGCCGCGTCTCGAACTCTTCTTCGTTCTCTCTTCCTTCCCTCATCTCTCCTTAGTTTCTTCCAACCGACTCTTTTGGATTTGCTGGTATTCGATCCGTCCTATCCGAACAGAGGACACGAGGACACCACTGGTTGATGTCTCTTCATCTCTTCCTTTCTTTCCTACACAATGCTTTCCTCCCTCTGTAGCTCGCGTCTCCCTTCCATCTCCCCCATCCCTTTCCGCCCCATGCATATCCACATATCAATCAAATTCACACATCTGTATCATGTCCCACAATGCAAGTAATCAGTATATACATACTCACAGTCATTCGGAAGTCATTGCATTTTACTCTTTCAGTTCTCAAACTGTTATTTTCTTTTCTCTTCCCTGTTGATGGGCTTTGTGTCGGATTTACTACCGTCGTTGACTGTTACGATTGATCTTGTCAACAGGATAGCAGCTCCATCAATACATATGAACAGGAGGTTTCCTACTAGTATGTGCTACCAGAAGTCTGGTCGTATCCTTGGAACAAGTATACCAAAAAACCCTATAAACTCTATACGGCCAATGCTTGACTAGACCTACGACCATTTCTTTTTCAGAGGGTACCAACTTCCGTGTACTACTGCAACGAACCATGTTGCGCTTTCACAACCTTCACATCTTGCAGCCATCACAGAAGCCACTATGATTTAGACCGGTGAATGCGCTGAAGAGTCGGAAGCTGAAATTGGCATGCGATTTCGAGGTATCCCTCAACTATCTTAACATCACTGCGGATCACTGCGGGTGTAGATGCCATGGCTCGCTGCGTGCTTCGTGGCAGATTTCGGCTGCTACTTAAGAATGCATAATTGTGACGAACGATATCGATCATGATAAATATTCAACCAACGACGGGCAGATGTAACAGAGGGAAGCTAAGACTGGGAAGTTGGAAGTTGGAAGAATGGTATTCAACAAAAGCTACTAAGATTCAGAGCGAGAACTGATCCTACTTGCTCTGTAGATTGGGAAGGGTATGTCACTTTAACTCCTCAGGTATGCCTTCAGCACTTCTGTTGAGCGTCGATGTTCTCCTGCTGGCCAAGGAGGAAACGATTGTTTTGGAACCAGAGGGGTGAGTAGGGAAACTAAGGTGAGTACTTGTAGTCCCCTTCAGCGTCTCGGCTGTATTACGGGACCAAGCTGTACCCTGTGCAACGCGCATAATAATCAGGAGAGGGGCAATCGACTAGGTGATAGTAATTTCAGTCTGTGTTCAAGTTCGAGCAGATGACTACTTGCCTGAACCTGACCAAGAAGGGGTAAGAACAGATTCTGAACTGGACTATTCACCGCGTATGAGACCAAGAATACGAGGGCATTGGATGCGTACAAGGTAGCAGATTCCACCAACATCGCCGTGATTGACAAGTAGTGTGGGCTAGTATTAAACCCAAGCTTATTAAGGCGATAGCGTGTCAATAGCAGTCTAAAGACGATAAGCAGGGTTATGATAACGTTGACAGTGATAGAAATCGACCAGTAAGGAATGGCAAGGTTGATACTGATTTTGGACCACAATGTGATTCCAGGCTGATTGCGTTCAACGATAAGCAGTAGAGAAAGAACTAGGCGAATTAGTCTGAGAAGGAATCGAAATGAATAATTCCCTATGGAATCACTTACTAAAGGACGACAAAAACATCAGAGTAGGAAGAAACAACAAGTATCGATTATGGTTCCAGATAACCCAGAAACGATAGAGCTATGATTGATCATTGTGAGCTTCAGACAAGGAGAATACAAGAACCTCACGAGTAATCCATCTTGAAACCAAGAATTGACAATGTAGGAAGAGTTCGAGAGTACAGATACCTTATCGATGCTCTGCTCTACAAAGTACGCGCTTGGTCCTCCTGGATAGTCGCGATTATCTATGTATATCATCTGGCCAAACTTGATATTAATTGCATTGCCTATGTTGCTGATCACAAAGACGATGCTGATGTACGCCAGAAAACACCACGTATTGGGACTTTTCTTCTCCCGGGAATAAAGGGAACTAAAGGTCCAAATGAAGGCTGCAATAGTTCTTGTGAGGCGATTCGGCGGTTAAAAGGCTCATAATCAGCTGCTCTGTAGTAACGTTCGGCGGAATGATTCGTCAAAAACGTTGTCCTAATCCATCAGGCTCCAATTGGGGTATTAAGAAGCGAGAAGGTGTATTTTTATCAACGGTCCTTGATAAGATGTGTAAAGTGCTGAGAAGCTCCGAGCTCGCTGGGGCACATTAGTAGGTGATCATCGATCACCGCCAGTAAGAATTGAAATATTGGTCACCAACTTGGGCCGTTCTTATCTATCATCAAGCCGTCAGTTCTCCCCTGCTTATCCTAAACGAAGGTGACCTAGGATTGCAACTTGTTCGAACATGGCGACAAAGCGTTTATTCCTTGTGAGTTGACCTCACAAACACGAAAACCAACTAACCAGCGTTACTCAAGGTCTCAAGGGTCGATGCAGCCTTCGCAATTGCCGTGATCTCATTTATCACCGTACTCAATGCCATTCAAGTCGGTTTATGGTGGTATCATGCAGAAATCATTCCAGAGCATGATGCAACAGGCAGGTTTTTTCGTTCTCAGGCCAAAAACTAGTACTTATCTGCTTCCGTAGCGTCGAGCCTTCAGATTGGCACCAATTCGTATCCTAATCGCCTTCCTTTTAGTATCCCAAAAGCCATCATGGTCTTCAACACTTCGAATCATTACGATATCCACTCCCCCAAGGAGTGGGATTCCCTGACTCCACCTAGAAGTGGTTGGGTCACTCTCGGCATGCAGCAACAGGCATTTTCAGTCTCCATGTATCACCAGCTTCACTGTCTCAACTCCATTCGATACGACCTCACTCAGGCCCAGCTTGGTGTGATCTTTACAGAAGGGAAACTGGGCCATACACATCACTGTTATAATTATATCAGACAGGCAATATTGTGTGCTGCAGATATTACTCTAGAAGCTATCTATGTCGAAGAGGGTGAGATTCCAGGAGATGATCTGTTGACTGGAGTGGAAGGTGTTGAACACGTTTGCCAAGATTGGACGAAGATCCGTCAGTATATGGAAGCCAATTACTTGGCTAGGACGTATTAACAGAGTTGCTACATAGTCAAACGATGTAATGAGCTCGAATTATGTGCTTTCGAAATCGGTGATGTTATTATTATAATTTGAGGACCGACTGCTAGCGACTTGCCAAGTGAACATGATGGTGCTCAATCCAAATCATCGCATTAGTAAAGATCCCATACTTTCACTTCAGCCGTGACTGATTATTAGCAAAGGAGAAATCTGAACACGACATGCTATTGACGGTAGAATACAAGATGAATGAAATCCTAGTTATCCAGCAACTTGAGCTTGGTGAGCGTGAAGACCGTCGCTAGTCTCCGTTGCATGGTGACCAAGGATTACATTCGGGCACGGAGTTCTCTTGATTCGTTCAATATCAGTACGGATGACGCTATGACAGAATAGGTCGAGGTCAAGGTCATTCTGCATTTTGCAGGTTGAGTAAGAGAGAAATAAGTGCAACAATGATGGACCTACTTCGTCGTATCCTAAGTGGGAAGATGACATACGTAATCAATTATAAAGCAGAACAGGAGCTGAGATTGAAAGCGCACCAAATGGCTGTTCAATTTCTTCTCCAGCTGCAAGGAATCCTAGATATATGAATGCTGCAATGCCAGTTCCGAGAATCGTTGACCACCCATATTGACCAACAAGCTGAAATGGAAGAAAGAATAGGTAAAGCCAAACAGTGCTACGGGCAGTTAAGCCAAATATAAACGAGGAATGGATGTTTTGCTCACTGTCTATTCGGGTGAAGGCATTGAAAAGATGGTAAGTAGAAATTTCGGTGGAAGAGAGGAGGTATTCAGTAACCAACCGGATATGAACAGAGTAGACACTAGAAAGGGAGTGTCAGCCAATTAACCATCTTAACTGTTGAAGGCATACAAAGGTAGCGGAGTTGTCAAAATCTTTTCCAGTGCTATATACTAAATGAGGTTCAATGTTGGTCATGCAAGGGATGGGACGTACTGCATAAACTATCTTCAAACGCAGCAATACATCCCATCATCCCACCTAGTGTTGTTCCTGGAACAGAACCTCGCCCTTCCAAAGTTGAGCACCAAATCGATAACACCCTGAGTACTTCTAATGGTATATTCTCTCCCTTCATACCACCAACAATTCTAGGCCTGTGTTTCCCACCGCTCATCATCGCCACACGAGATCCATTCCCACCGGACAATCGTGATCTCCAGAGTCTTTGAACACCACCCTCTCCTTCACCCTCCTCAGAATCATCAGAAAGCGAAGCGGGCCGACCTGGCTCGACATCACGGTCATTGGTCTGTTTGTAACCAGACGGACCATTCCACCAGAGTCGCATACTCCCAAAGGTACTGGCGAATGGAATGAGGTCTCCCGAAACTTTGGAGAAGACACCCGACTCGGCATGACACATAGAGGGGAGTAAGGCAGTAGTTTCGTGGCATTCTGTCGGAGTTGAGTCCGACGAGTCAGAGGCTGGCGAATGGATCAGATGGTGTCGGAAAGTGCCATAGGTGTTGACAGGTGGTATGTACGGGTCTGGGGTAAGTGGCGTGCTTAGCGATTGTGCGCCGAAGTCATTGTATTGAGATTGAGAAGGAAGCTGAACCACAGGAGGTTCATACGCTGAGTTACTTTCAGGGAGATTTTGACCGAAGGCAGTCGCATCAACATGGGCGTGGACATTTTCATGGCCGTGCTGGATTAATGAGGTGAAGCGCAGACAAAAATGCCAAAGGAGTTCTTACTCTGTGCATTAACGGGACAAGGTGGTATAAATCCTCATAGTAGATACCTAATTCGCCTATGCAC
This sequence comes from Pterula multifida, assembly GCA_900068985.1. NCBI lineage: Eukaryota > Fungi > Basidiomycota > Agaricomycetes > Agaricales > Pterulaceae > Pterula > Pterula multifida. The sequence goes on from CEMT01386544.1 coordinate 16,777, forward strand.
ATACAAAGTCAGGTCCAGCTATCATCATGTTAGATACAGTCCTGAACAAACGAACCTCTGATATGATGCTTCACGGCAACAGAAAACGCCAGAATCAAGTCGAGCGCCTCTCTTTTCTCTTTCATCAGCCTCTTCAACTCGCCCCTGCTGGGAGTGGGCAACTGCTTCCCAGGTGACATAGGGACGTATTGCAAGGGAACATTGAACCAAACTAGGCGTACAAACGTTCGAGACGTTCGTATCATATCTGTCCAACAGGTTCTGCCCATCCAATAACGATCGTATCTAGCCGTTATGCCCTGCATGAGAGCCTGGCCCCAATCTATAAAGGATGAAGAACTCACCCGCTCATTGCTCGATATGAAATGACAAAACCGATTACAACACCTATTGTTTGCTCAAGTTACACCAACTGAAAGCAGACATCGAAGACTCCTTCGCACCAAGAACGGTTAACAAGACACCAGGAAGATTCAGGTTGTAGTCCGTATTGAGAGATATAGTAGTGACGGCTATACTCAACAGAGTTCAAGCTTGTCATTTTTGGGTAAACACGACATACCAGCAGCAAAAAGCGTGTGCAGCAATACTGCCGGCCAGATTCTCCATATCTTCACACCTTCAACTCTAGCCGGGTACGGTGCACTTTGGAGAAAGGCTTACCACAGATCCTCGTCCAAATGTCCACGTTAAGAGCGTTTTCGCTGGGACCACAGGGATATTGATAGCATGGTGACTAACGGCGCTGGGATCTGGCTGGGAAGCAGGTAGAAGCGCGTGATGACCTGTTGATGAGCGGATTGGTGACATTAGATAAGTGTTAATAAAACTCTTGATTATCAAGTGAACGTATGTGCCAGAACCAGGCAGTCAAGATGTGTTTTAACGAGTGTGTGGTACTTATTTAACCGTGGGGGAATGGAAAAAAGCCAACGGGCCGGTTGCTGATAGCTTTAGCATGAATAAGTTTAGAACAATCATGCCTTTCAAGAGATATATACACATGAGTAGATACAAATATATGGTACTGAACACTATGTCACGCAGGGATTTAGCTAGCTTGTTTCACGAAAACTTGGCACAATAGACGGGGAAAATATTGGGAGGATATGTGCCTAACAAACTCATATTAGAATCCAAGTTATCATAAAGACTCGCGAGCACACAAAATATTTACCTCAGTGTTGAAGACATAGTCTGAGAAAGTAAACAAGTCATCAGTCAAGGCCTAATATCAGGGGAGAGAAGGTCGAGTGCACCTTTTAGGTCTATTCTTGACGCGTCCTCAAAAATGAGGTACAAATACTTCAGTGTTTCACTCTGAACAAGAAAAAGGTTGATCATGGATGAAAACGTCCAAATTATATGAGAAGCATACGAGGAAGAAAGTCTCTTGTTTATCATCGAGGGTAACAGGGACCTTGTCTACATCTACCACAGTCGCATATCCACCACCATCAGGTATTTTGCAGTGTTTCTCAATAGAGCTGAAAATGCGCCAAGCATGACTCCGGTATTTTTCGTCGTTGGTAAGTCTATATGCAATGAAGAGGGATTCAATAGTTTCGGGTCTTGCGGGAAGACGTAATGAGCACATGACCTTGGTTGAAAACAGTTTCACCTACCTCAACATATAGCGAGCATCATAGTCTCCATGGAGGCGTTTGATCCACCACTCTCTTGTTGGATGGTCCTTCCCATCGTTTCCAAACTGAGCAATCTCTGGAGATAAACCTCTGTGTTTTCCAGTCAGACATAACTACGAATAGACACCCTGGAACGGAACCCACGTCTTCGTTTCATGAGTTTTCATACAGGTTTCCATTAACTCTACACCGGTATTCCAATCCCTTTGACCGGATTTTGTGAGTTCCTTCATGAGGTTTGGTGGGATTGAGACCCGAACATTTGGACGAGCTCCAACCGTGGTAGCCCCAAGCATCAAGGATCCAGCAAAGAAACAAACTAAATGATCTTGTTTGGCGGAAGCAACCCAATCCCTAGAGTGTTTATTTCTTAAGTGCTGTTAATCATCAGGTCGAGAGTAGTGCATACGTTTCAGACACGCTAATCCGAGACGGCATTAGTTCTGCAATATAAGTCATTTTTCGCTCTGGAGTGGTCTTGACGAGGTGATCATGAACACTCTGCATGGCCTGTTCATACATCTGTGACGCAATCTCCCAATCAGCATGTTGACCACATGGTATACAGGTAGTTCTAACCTTCTTGTAGACTGTCTCAGTTCTGTTCTGGACAACTCAATGAGCGAAGTATAGAAGAGGACACGGAATCGCCCACAGTTTGCAAATATTGCTTGCTGGAAGTTCATTAGGATTGGTGCTCTGCATAATCCCAAAGAACTCACAGAAGATATTCATAGTATGAATCCCCTCTTGACCCTAGTCGGATTTCTTGCTCTTCAAACGTCCCACTATTCTTCACCATGAAGATGGGTACCACATACTTGCCGTACACTGGGAGGGATTTCGCTACCACCTCCATGACTTTCTCCGCTTTTCTCCAGAACAGTTCATTGCCCGTAATCTCAGCAAGATACTTGAACTCCAACTGCAAAGTCGTTGCCTCCGCGGTGCTTATACGAGATGGTGACCAACGGTCCAACACGCCCTGCCGAGCAAGGAGGTTGACAGATGGCGAAGGAAGACCCGAGGGTGTGTCAAACGCAGGGAGAAGCCGGGATCCTAAGTCTTCGGCTTGTTTGAGGTAGATATCGTCTCTTGTGAGGTGGTAAGCGCTAAGAAGGCCACCTAAAACTCGGATGGTTGTCTCGAAGGTGCTGAATTCACCTTCTTGGGCGAAAGACAGCGTGTGAGCGACCCAATGCCGGGCGCGCTTGTACTCGTCAGAAAGACCCATTAGGAACATAGTATCCAGTGCGTCAACAACAGTGTATCCTATTCCAGCGCTATCCTTGCTGAGATTCTCCCCTCGGTGGGTCAAGGGATGATATTCGTCATATCCCATGGCATCCTTTTCTGCAAACTGGTGAATACAACGCAATGGTATTGACGGGCCGGCTCTACACACCATATGCATGCCACGCATACTAATTAAGAGGAAAGATGAGAAATGAATTGGGAGTCCGACTGAGTAGGGCAGCATACCTTGAACGCAGCTACAACAGCATCTCTCCTACGAACATCAGTTCCAGGATGAGCCAGCATGTCCCCATCGTCAGAGTAGAACTGAAATGTATCGTTGAAAAGCTTGGGTATGATGACCTAGGGAAAGACATGGTTCGTCAGAAGCTGCATACAACCGTTGTGTTAGTGTCAACGATGGATTGAAATGCTTACAAAATAGGTTAGGGCCACACATAACACAATAGAGAGAGAAATAAACTTGCTAGGACCTGGAGATCATTGAAGTTTCAGAAGTTTTCCGGTACTGATATGTGATGGTTAACGTACGAGGCGCCCATGTAGGCATCTTGTTCAATGTTGGCACCGGCTATTACTTAGTCTCGCCTTGGCGATGAGGACAAGACGAAACACGATCACATGACTGATGTCAGCGCGTTTGTGACTTGTGACACGACCATCACGTTGATCCTTCCCCCCGCTCGTCTGCAGCCAGTGGATCCCATCCCAAGACTCGATTGAACCCATTTCCAGAGCTTCAGTCTCTCAAGTCTCATACAAAGCTCTCCGCCATGAGGCGCTCACGTCAAACACGAGTGGTATATTTTCCACCCAAACACCTCGAGCGATTTGGCAGAAATTGGTTCGGTGCAACACTTCTCGCGATTCCACCTCACTTCCGCTATATGACCTTCTAGAACAGCTGTTGTTAACCACTCTTCCGCTCATCGCGGCAATCCCCTTCCCGCATTCCGCACTGGTAGGATGGCAGTACAAAATATTCCTGGGAGCCAAGGTTGATATAGATATATCAGCCTCAAACTCACCAGAAGACCCCTTATCTTCAAGTGCGAAAAGATTTTTCCATCAAGTTCGGATTTTCACACAGTCTCTCGCATGGTTGCCCTATACTGTCGAGGATCAAAATTATAGTCCCTAATGCTCTCAAAAGTTCGGCACTCCTCCAGTGGAAATCGGTCGCCGCCACTCGTAGTGTTAGGGTTAAACGTGTACCATTGGCTCAAATTATCTCGAATAACCGCCCGGGTAAATGGGCAATCACTTTTCTACTCGTTCTCAATTGGCCAAAATTTTGTTCGGGACAATTCTTCCGCGGGATCTACGCGCACATTTGAGGCTAAAGGGCCCCCAACTTATGAAAATCGAATGGCGATTCTTTCGACCAGTGGGTAAATTAGGGTACGAAAAATTCCAGCCGGGTTTTCTTGGACTTCATCAATGCACGGATACGTTGCCAGGTCTCAAACCAATCATCAATAGCCATGATGTCCAGTTACATGAGTGTCAATTCGCGCCTCCGAGCCAAGTTCGGAATATTTTACGAAGCGATCTCACTTACCCGTGCGGATCACATGCCTATGGGAGTTACGAAACGCTCAAGTTACTAGCAGTCTTATAATATGGTACCATCTTTACACACCACTATCAAACCTTTTCGCACGCCATGGACTTGTGATCATGAAGAGGCACGATCACCTCGGGAACGTTTTGGAACCCTAAGTCGAACGGATGAAAGGCTTCCTCTTTCGAATTTAGAGCCTATAAAGTAGGGCATTGGGGAAATATGGCTGCCATACCAGACAATCTTGTCATTTCCTTGCCTTTATTGCTTGTGCTTGAATCTTCGAAGGCTTTTACTGTCTAGTTTCTCTGTCTTTCTTGTATCGGAAGGCTTTTTAGAGATAAGAATGCAATCTGCAAGTAAACCTTACAGCATTGCGATCGTTGGTGGTGGATTGTGTGGGGTGACCCTGGCTGTTACACTCGCAAGGGCTGGACTACGTATTCAAATGTTTGAAAGTGCAGTACGTTGTTGGCCTCTATTGCTTTTGTTGTTTTTCATCTGTTTTTACCAGGACGGATTCAAAGAGATCGGAGCCAGTGTAACTTTCGGTGAGTGCTTACTATTCAGACTAGAGCCATAACTTTGGGCATAAACATGGTATTCCCTGATGACCCAGGATCGAATGCAATTCGTGCTCTGGAAGAATTAGAACTGCTCAATCCAATTCTGTCGCACACAGGCCAAAAGCCCCGTTTATCCACTCTATTCTACGCCAAAGGCACAGGCACGGTACCCGAGACCATTCACGAGGTGAGATTACCGTCCCGTCCCGCTTTATCTCGGCTTCCGAGATTCTAACTGAACATGACCCGTCTACTGCATCGATCTGCTATTTCAGGTTAAGCATTTCACATCTAGCCACGGTGAACTTACATTGCATCGAGCGGCGTATCTCGAATCACTTATCCCTTTGCTCCCGAAACATGTCGTACATTTCAACAAGCGTTGCCTCGACGTTACGTACAGCCTCTCAACGGACACATACCAAGTACACTTCGCAGATGGTACTGCTTACGAGGCAGATATCGTGGTTGGAGCAGATGGGATTCGAAGCATAGTGAGACAAGCGGTCGTTCAGGGTCTATCGAGTGAGCCCTGTGGCAAGAGAGGACCAGATGAGTATTTGTCGTTTACAGGGAGTAAAGTATATCGGGCGTTAGTGCCATTCGATGAACTAGTACAGGCAGGTTTGAAGATGAATTTGCAGAGACTGTTGGTGACAGTGGGGATACATCACGTAAGCATGATGTCTACAAGCCATTATCTCTCGTCGATGACAAGTTGCACTAGAACATTTTTACCGCTCCAATAGCTGGGGGAAAGCTCGTAAGTTCCGTTATGATTCCCATCGTTGAAAAGTTCCTTTGATCGAATCATCTTCAATAGATCAATATTGCGGCGTATTGCAACGACCACTCGCTTCTCTGCCGGCGCAACTCGCCAGCTCCTTCCCCTTGGGTCCGTCGGGGAATCCCAAACGCAGAACTTGCAAGTGGCTTCGACGGCTGGTCTGAGGACGTACAAATCCTGCTAAAACATACTAAAGATTCAGCGAATCTATGGACTCTGCATGTGGTTTCCCCTCTAGATGCATTTGTTAGCAAAGGGAAGAAAGAAGGTCGAGGAGCGCCGGGAAGAAGTGGTGGAAGAGTGGTGCTGGTTGGTGATGCTGTAAGTAAGATCCTCGGGACACGTGAACTCCATCGTTGCTATATTCTTGGTTCCAATCATCTTTTCAACAGGCCCATGCATCGACCCCTCATTTGGGTGCAGGAATAGGGCAAGGCATCGAGGACGCTTATCTTTTGGCCAAGCTACTTACCCACCCAGAAGCTCGATATGACAACATGGAGGTTAGTGTTTGATAATGTATACTTGATTATTTCCTGAGAGTATGCTTTACATCTTCCGAAATTAGGCAGCTCTCCAGATATACGACCGTATCCGACGGCCCAGGGCAAACGAGGTAGTTGTCCAAAGCGCAGCAATAGGACGACTACATGGTTCCCATGGATATATGGACAAGGCAGAGTTCAAGCGACGGTTAGAAGGATTTGATAAAGTGCGATCCTGGATACATGATCATGATGTAAGGATGGATTTGAAAGAAGCCGTAGCGTGGCTAGAAAGAGAGGGTCACTTTCAAACCGAACGTTACTGAACAACTTGAATTTGTATCAGTAAGAACCTGAATTGTATCAGTAAAAATATTGACCTGCATTACAAATCCTATATTGATCCTGAAGGCTGTGCTAAATGGCTTCCTTCACCTTCCACACCACGGAGATGGTGGTCCGACTGCGATCAGCGCAGCTGCGGGCGTCTGTGCCTCTATAAATTACGCTCTCTCATATTCCAGGCTTTCTTTTGAACAACTCACAATGATTATCGACTCTAAAATCTCTGATGAGCCACCATCCTACGAGGAGCTCATTGGTGCCTTGCCTCCACCATCAGAGAAACTATATTTGGACCCACTGAGTCCTAGTCAGCCCAGTCCAAGTTCAAGCAGATCAGTTCCTCTGGACTTTCCACGTTTACAGACAACTCCCCCTTCACCCAACCAGCCCCGACCTTCTGCCTCAACAAAGGCACAGATTCGTGAAACAGTTCTTCACCTCCTTCGTACACTCGTCACTCACCATCTCACCGACTCAGACCCTCTGGCTGCTCAGGGTATCCTCGACAGCTGCGTCACAGCATGCAATACATACTCGCTCCCCCTTCCATCTCTTCTTCAACTTAGATACATCGAAACACATTCGCCTATCTACTGGGCTCTTATCAAACGGCCAACTTCTCCATCACTCGCTGAGCTTCTGTTCGAGCTCAGTAAGCCATTTACAGCAGAGAGCTATGCCGAGCTAAGAGATGGAGTTCTAGTCAACTCCGATCATCGGTTTTTCCGACAATTTCTAGCGGAGGAAGATGACATGAAGGTTTTGATGGATGACGAACAAGATATGGTTGCGGTCGATGGGAATCCCAGTGATGACTCCGCATTTTGTGTGCACATGTGCATAGCATCGTTCCAGAGAAGAATGGTGGTCAAAGGCGAAATCAAGGTTGAATTCGTGGCTAAAGGTAATGATGACGTTCCATTGATCGTTCTGACACGTCATGTCGTATTCATACCCATGTTTACTTAGGACGATTGTTCCGTCTACTATTCCACAAATCTGACGCGACACCTGCAACCACTTCCTGGCTTGTTTCCCTCCTCATACTCGGTGCTAGTCCTAGCACCTACATCGACTCTAGGCTCATCATTCCAGATCCTACTCCCGTATCACCCACCTCAAAAAGCACACCCAAACCCACGATATCCATCCGTCTTCGCTCACCTTCCTCACAACCCCTTGTGGCACTACCACCCGAACCATCAACGAGATCACAGAAAAGAAGATACGCAGCAGCACAGGAGTCACAAGGACTATCTGTCTCGCTGGAACAAGGGAGCCTGATGGGTGCTAGTCTAACGTATTCGTAAGACACTTTTCTTTGGTTTTATCTTTATGACATATTGAGCTTGTCCTTTGTTTAATAGTGGCACCTCATATCTTGCTCAAGACGGGAAGCTAAGGGGGAGGTTAGAGGCAAAACTCGGTAAACCAGAATCCGAATGTATCATCTGCTGATCACTACCACTTCTACCCACTCACAACATATCTCTGTACATATTTTCCTCCATGACTAGCATTGTACCAATTATTTACTCCGTCTATACCCCAGCTATATTTGATTTTTAAGCTGCCCTCCACGACAAAATGGTTTCTGAACCGGTGCCTGCCGTTTCATTCTCAACTCCACAAGCAGAACGTGGAGCACTGGACACTGGAGAAGTCCAGTTGTTTGTTGAGCAAAAGAGACATGCCTTCTAAAGTTTGAACTTGTATTTGAGCCTTGAGGCAGGTATCGTTATCGTAACGTACATTGGACCACAACTATGCGTGCACTGCCTTTCGGACAGTCGCAGAAGTGACGAGATTTGGCTCCTTTATACCTCATATTTTATCACATTTAAACTCATAATTATAGTAGCAAGGATACACAGAACATGTATACCCAAGATCATGGTAGGCAGACAAGAAGCACTTGAGCTGGGGGTGCCCGAAAGGTGGTGCTGTCTGAAAGACGTTGCACCAGTAAGTGAAATCCCTCCCTCAGCGCGGCTCGCCCGGTCCATAGTAGCGCCGTCTGGCCCAATACTACTCAGACACGCTAGAGGCTGGTTCCGAATCACACATAAGCACGTATCACTGCTAACACAGTCCATGCAAGCAACTCGAACTGACTGAGTGACAAATAAGCTTATAGAATTAAAAATAATGGATAAATAATAGTCTGTGTGGGATATACAAATAACGAATAATGATATGAACTACCTGACAGCCCATCCGATGTCCCAAAGAAAAAATAGTCATCTTATACATGTATTCACACAATTACTGCGCAGTGTTGGCAGTCATGGTTGCCCAGAGCCTGTCAATGTAAAATCAGCCCTCTGTCCAACAAGTATCGCGAAGTAAACAAAGCGAAATCTACTCACTTGCAACGCTCTAGCAGAGCAGCGTCCATGGGTGCAACATGGATATCAGGGGTTGCACTCGACGCCTGGCCAAAGTACATCTCGGAAGGATTGGAATTCGAGTATTTGGGCCAACTAGGAAGGATACTTGCGGGGTCAATCTTATCATTGGGATTAAGGGAAATGATGAAACTGAAGAAAGATTGAGCGAAGGTGTTCTTAAAGTTGCCTTGGTCGAAAGGAGGGACAGGTGCAGGGCTGTAGAGAAGGATTGATAAACCATTCGCCGACTGTCACAACTGAGCACCACTTACCCGATAATTAGACCAGTGAAGTAGTAGCCAAGATCTTGAAGATGGTTGGCCGGCGGAATGGCGAATTGACCCTTGTAAGCCTTTTTACCTTGGCTGAAAGATGCCTCGGCCCAGATAGAAGGACAAATGAGGATAGCTTCATAGAAAACAAATTGAGAACGAGTGTGAGAATTGACAAAAGATACGTACATTCTCCCATTATCTTTGACGCTTTGTCGAAGGCGGACACGAATCCTGCATATGCGGTATCGATACTGGCAGCTTGGGCAGTAGTGAGCTTGGGGAAAATCTGCTTAGCGTATTGAGCCGCCGTGTAGGTAGTAGCTGGGTCAACAAAGAGAGGGCCTTCGTTGGTGTTGGTGACCGACAACAAAGCAGCCTAGGGGTATATGATCATAAGATGCGTAATAAATGAGAAAATCAAACAATAGACGCACCCCGTTCGTTTTCCTCTCCTTAAGGGATTTAGTGACTGACTGTGTAATAAAGGAACCATCAACGACAGGAACAAAAGTGTACGTTCCTACGAATCCAGCAGTGTTGATGGCAATATTGGCAGCCGAGAGTAAAGCGACGTCTGCGGATCTCAGGCAAGCGAGGCTGTCGCTCGCAGATGCACAGCTAGATCGTTTAATGGAATCAGAATTGAGGATGGACAGTTGGGAAGTCAGTACCTACTTTGTCTGAGCGACGACTTGGCTGTACAACGCCTCTGGAATAACATCATTGTACTTGTACTGAGATGGCAAGAACGGGGAGCTGCTGATTCCGGCTCTGAAGAGAGGGGGAGAGGTCTGGCCTCCACGAGCAACGAGGTGTTGAAGGACAGAGCCACCGCCTGGAAATCGCATGAGCCAAACACCTGGGAGGTGTGTAATTCGGAGCAACTTACCTGCAGACTGTCCCCAAATTGTCACTTTAGAGGGATCTCCACCAAATTTACGTATCTATATGAACAAACCAGTTCAAAGCCGTGAAGAAAGTTGTTGAAAGGGAACGAAGACATACGTGCTTCTGCACCCACTTGAGGGCGAAATCCTGGTCGACTGGGTTAAATGTTAGCTGGCAATATGTTGTGATCTTTAGATCAGAAGTACTCACGCAATCCAGCATTTAATGCACCTCCAGATTTGACTTTGGAACCAGCAAGGAAGCCTAGTCGTGATTGATGAGGAAGAGGAAAGGAGAACCAGAGAAAGAAAATGTGTACCGAAGACACCTAAACGATACTGAATCACTACGGTGATGATCTGGTGCTTAGATCCTATAACCAACTGATTGCCGTCCCAGGGTGCGGCGCTGTTGAAGATGTATCTGTTGCATGGTATTCATTGAGCATTCTCATGTTACATCTTCGTTCACAATGAATCACGTACCCTCCACCGTGAATCCAGACCACAACTGGAAGCTTCTTCTCAGGATTGACATTTCCAGGAACGTAAACACTAATGGCAAGTGGAAAGAAAAATAAACCTTAGTCAGGCACAATGAAATTGAAGAAGGCATACTTGAGGAACAAGCAATCCTCAGACTGGACGGGTGCTCGGGCTTCCAAACTACGAGCAGTGATATTAGACCACGGTGAAGTTGGGGCAGCTCCTCTCGGAGCTTGGTAACACATATTAGGCTGGCTGGAGGCATCCTGCACGCCTGGAACATAGGGTGGATTCTGAGGGGCTTTCCAGCGCTGGTTTCCTGAGACGTATTGTCAGGCCAAATCCAAAGCCCAATAGAAATCAAAAAAGGACTCACCAACTGGAGCAGCTGCATACCGGATACCCAAGAAATTTGTTACACCTGTGACGCTATCCAATGTCCCTTGGTAGGTGGAATAGCCAAGGTCAACAGTGGACACGTCACGAGATAATAAAGGCGTGGAAAGAACGACTAGGGGTGTGGATGCGACGAGAGCTAAAAATGTAAGTAAGGACCGCATTGTAATCTTTCAAGCCCAAGGGGAATCGCGTCACGTCGGGGAGTGAACAGAGGGCAATGATGAGAGCATAGCTAATGTGAAGCTTATATAGCTTCGCCTATGGATGGTGCCAGCTACTATTCCATAGCACGCTGCGTCCACAGAAACCGATTCCGCAGAGGTTCCTGTTCCTTGATGCCCGAATATTTAGTTATGGTGTAAGATTTCAGGAACATGAAAGTAATTGTGTCAACCTACAGCGAAACCATTCTTGACAGGATTTTCTTCATATTTTGCATACCTTAACTCCAGAGCAATAGATAGCGGTGATGGACAAGTGGGAAGCGGTTGCTCCAGGGAAATCTATCACAAATAAAAACATATCAGGGAGGAAAGAAAGTGAGCAGCTCCAACGAAATCCAGAATAAATAGTGCTTACGAAGAGTAGATACCGAGGATCCGGGCTTTCCAAGGATCATAGCAACTTTCGGACCTGAGATGACGAGGAGAGGTTGTCATGATAAGGATCAGTGCTCCTATTGAAATATATTGGACAGGT
>CEMT01386546.1:0-14340 GCA_900068985.1 Pterula multifida
CGCCCTTGATCTGCTTGAGTCCTACCTTAGCTGAAAGGGAGCTTGTCTTATCAGCTTACGTAAATGTTGATCGATGATCGGTCATTGAGGCAACTGATTGACTACTTCTAGAGCCCGGACCGGTAAATCGATTCATGTCCTAATCCAACAGATAACCTGTCGGAAGTTGCAGCTCTACTGGAGTACAAGCCTTTCTGAATATCTGAAGTGTAATACTTTGAAATTAGATACCAGAGACAGGCTTCCAACTAGTTTCCTGTTGGCTGTGCTAAGGCTGCATGACTGGACTGCCCTTGCCACCCGTCCCGACGAAATTATGCCATTGACCTGATTCTCCGTTGAACATGTTAGGAGTCGTCGACACTCCCTGCGACTTCACACTAATAGTTTAGCAAAGCCTCTCGTATTGATCAATATGGTACACCATGGCTGCAGTGAGCGCTGATTACACATAACTTATTACGGTCACAACTCAACCTGGTGTGCCCCTTGGCATCAGTCGCACACCCAATTGAATGATGATCCAGTGGCAGGCTAGTGGAGGAGGTCATCGTGCGTACGAGTTGTTGTGCTCTAAGCATTTAGTCCAAGTCTGACCTAAGCATGGACAAATGTTACATAAGACTGTCGGGACTAAATCACTTACAGGGCTTGATGGTATGACTCGGTATTTGTTCCGCATCACACTCAACCTCTAACGCTCTAGTACCAAACATTTGAGATACCGCCCCCAAGCACCCTCTGAAATTATCAATGAAGCGTATACCAGCATCCAGTTCCGCATACAGTGCAGCTCAAGTTGCTCAGTATCTTTCCACGATCTATTTTGATGTCAATGTTTCCGAGGAAAATCTTCCTCGACCTTCACTTGAGAACCTTCAGAAGATCAATATATTGCACCTTGTTTCGTTTCCCTTCGATACAACTCCCATCCATTAGTGGGTTACTTCGCCCAATCTGAATCCAATTTAGGCTTATGTCATACCATGAAAGTGCCCCAGAACATTTCATGGATGTAACACCGCAGGGCACTTTTCAGCGTTTCGTCCTAGAGCGACGAGGCGGATCATACTGTTTTGGTCACAATACAATCATGCTAGAGATCCTGAAAGGCCTCGGGTATCAGTAAGTTTTCGTAATCAATACAAGGTAGTAGTTGATACCTGAATTCTATGATTAGCGCGTACAGCGGGGCTGGAGAGTTAGAAGATCTCCTTGTGCCACTTCAAACAATGACTAGATGTGCCCATATTATGCTCTTCGTGCAGATCCCTGGTGACTCAACTGGAAATACCTATGTTGTCGATGTCGGACTCGGTGTGACTGGCCTCGTTAGACCGATTCTGTTATCCGACGATGAAGACAACGTTGTGAGAGGCGCCACGCCTGCCGAGTCGCATCGGCTACGAAGAATACCCACCCCTGAGGGTCACGATGGTCTGTTTTCCTTCGTCAAGCCATTTAGCATTCAATCCTGACTTCTACATCAAGACAATGTTTGGTGGCGCTTAGAATATCAACGCCCACTCAAGGCAGGCAGTGAGCAAGAATGGGAGTCGGCAGCAATCTTTTCAGAAGCGGAATATGGACCCACTGACTTTGAGCGAGCCTCTCTCCTGATCAATACCTCTCCCTGTCAGCGATTCTGGTGGACCATGGTTTGCATCCGGTACTTCCTCGTATATCCAGCTACCAGGGAAGAATTTCAACCTAAGCAGAACAGCAGTTATACAGATCTTGAAAGGGCCTACATTGGCAGGTATACACTCGACGTCGATAGAGTCAAGCGGAGCATCGGGACGTCCACGAACCTCTTGAAAGTTGTCAAGACAGAACAGGAGCGAATACAAGCGTTGCGCGAGATATTCCATATCATATACGATGATGAGCACGCAATACATATTCAGGGGAGGGATGGTGCATTGTCTTCAGGATTTGTTCCACCTGTAATACCCCGGAAGCCGTTGAAAAAATCTAGCATCACTTCCCTGTGACTGTGGAAAGGCGGCTTAGGGTATCAATTTGCTACGACGTGGCGTGGATCGATACTTTATTGGACTCCAATAATTGAATGGGTACGAGGCAGCATGTCAATAGTAAAATTTGTTGCAAGTGAGCGTAAATCAGAAGGTCTCAAAGGCACTTTCAGCAACTGGACAGAGCTGATCTGAGTGTGGAGCCATACTAGATTTAGGGGGAGATCCCTCGCTCCGAGGATCGCTCGAGTGGCGGACTGGCGGCTACCACAAATCTGTATACAGTTGCATAACGATGTAATGGTTTTCCCGGAAGACTAGCCATGGCTAGTCTTGTGGTAAAGACTCTACCCGGGCCGAACTCTCATTTCCATTTACAACCAACGATGACCCAGGGTCACAACACCCAAGTTGGTCGACTGACGACAGTCCAAGTTTGGGCTTTCTACATTCATCCAGCATCATGAGCGATTCCCGCAGCTATGAGCAGCTAAAGCGCGACATTGGGCAGGTAGTGTCTCTAATTTGCAGGATTCAGAATTATTTAATCAGTGATTCAACGTTTCAATAGCACTTTGTCGTGGGATTTCACGGCTACGAATTGAGTGATGACATTAAAGTCCTAATCAGAGACTATTTTGTCGGAAGCGTTATCCTGTTTAAGAGGAATATACAAAGTAAGATACCTGTATGTTGGCAATCTCGTCTGCTGACAACGGTTATTATGTAGCTCCTGCGCAAGTCCATAGGCTCATCAACGATTTACAGAGCTTGGCAAAGGAGTCTGGTCATGAGAGACCCCTCATGATTGGCATAGATCAGGAGAATGGTATGTCTTTTTTATCTTTCATGCGTAATGGGGATCGAGCGCATATCTAGGTCTGGTTTCTGCATTCAGTTCTCCCAGTGTTGGAACTCAATTGTGAGCAATGGGATTTTCGTTTTTGCTAGTAACAGGTTCTCAATGAGGGACTTTAGTCCTGGGGCAATGGCATTAGCTGCCACTGGAGATACTCAGTTGGTGGAACAGGTAACCGCTGCAACGGCAAAGGAGTTGAAGATGGTCGGTATCAACTGGGCGTACTCTCCAGTAGCAGACGTCAATTCTGAGCCTAAAAATCCGGTTATTGGTGAGATTCGCAATAAGTCTACTGTCCTTCCTAGTGCTCATGTCTTCATCAGGTGTCCGTTCATTTGGGGATAGTAAGTTCATAGTTAATTGCCATGAACATATGCCAATACAGTACCCAAGATCCTCAAGAAGTAGTCAGCTATGTGCGTGCAGTTCAAGCGAGCTTGGAATCAAATGGGATTGCATCTTCGGCGAAGCACTTTCCTGGACACGGGGATACCCACGTCGACTCTCATCTATCCCTCCCGCGTGTCCTGAAAGACAAGAACTCCATTTCCAACACAGAGCTTATCCCTTTCCGTTCACTCGTCGGCTCAGACATTGCAACTATCATGACGGGACATGTCGCATTACCCAAAATAACTGGAGATGATACGCCTTGCTCTTTATCCAGGGCCCTTACCCATGATCTTCTACGACATGAACTTGGTTTCAGTGGTCTAATTGTCACTGACTGTTTGGAAATGGAAGCAATTTCAGAGATCTATGGGTCACAGAAGGGCGGACTCATGAGCCTTCAGGCTGGGGCCGATATTGCCATGATTTGCCACACTATGGAGCGACAGAAGGGCGCTATTGAGTTGTCCCTCAAAGCAGCCACGACAGGCGACCTTTCCCTCCATGAACTCAAGCAGAGTGGAGAGCGGATTGCATCTCTGAAAGATCGATATACAGGCTCTTGGGAGAACGCTCTCACCATGCCCTTCGACTCGGAAGACTTTGAGAGTCTGAAGAAGGAACACGCCCTTCTCAGCGAGAAAGCTTATAGTTGCTCAATTGCGCTAATTCAAGATCCAAAGTCCTATCTTCCTGTCTCCGGAAGCGTAGTGCTCTTCACGCCGGTCAATGAAGCATTGAACAGGGCCGTCGATAGCGATGAGGTTCTGTTGACCAAAGAGGGACGTGTTCGGAATACTGCCGGAGCTCATTTTGTCTCTTTCGCCTCATTTATGTCCAAGCATGCGTCCGCTTGTCGACACCTCGTCTATTCTCCTGATGATCCCTCGCCATCTTTTGATGCAATGACGGCTATTGAACAGTCTCATTGTGTTATCTTCACCCTCAGAAACGCTGATCGAGCCGTCTGGCAAGTAACCTATCTCAAGGCCATTCTGCGCACTCTCCGGTCAACTGAGAAGAGGATTGTTGTCCTTTCCAGTTGTACACCGTACGATCTTGTAGGAGTTGTTGGAGACTCCGTGGAAGATGCTGCGTACGTGGCTAGCTTCGAGTACACGGCGCCTGCTTTGGAAGCTGTAACCAAGGTCATATTTGGCAAGGCCTCTGCAACTGGCAGAGTTCCAGTCCTCCGAGGGAAGGTTGCTCCTGGTGTATGACGTGAAGATTATGTAAATAACGCAAATGTCAGTTATCTTACGTGCAACAGTCTTTGGTGCAGCTCCTATATTGATTATTACCTGCAATATGAACGGTCTTCAGCCAGTAGTGGTCAGCAAACATTGTTAACGTCAATGGTGGCTACATATGACCCCGACAATTCCTGGTCTTCAGGCTCGCCTCTCAAACATTTCAGGAGAGATTCGAGCAGGACCTGGCAGAGCTGCACGGAATCTCTATTCTTGAGGCACCATGATTTTTTCTAAGGGCTAGTGATATGACAAGGATGTATGTATACAACAAGACAAAGACGAAGTACACAGAAGAATGATTCCCAACCAATTTAACTTTTCTTTTGCTCAACAAGAAGTTTCAAGTCTCTGGCAGCGACACACTCGGATATGATGTCCACGATCGATGGGGTGTCCGGAAGTTGGAGGGAAAACTTGCTGCTGAATCGAAGAAAACGGAGGTAAACTGGGGAGGACATGTTTCACTAAATCCTGTTGATTCTGGGGGGTGCATGGCGCCCTCGCTGAAGCTCTGGTTGAACAACATTGTGATGGAATAAATTCGAGCCAATGGAAAACAAACGGCAGTTGTAACTATATTTCCAGCTGGTCAATTTTCGTGCGAAATCAAGATAGGGCCCTTTTACCGTTAGAATATCTATCTGCAAAAAAACTGATCAAGGCGAGTGTTGCCACAAGGGAGGTTACGAAGCCCGTCTGAATGGCATTGATAGATAATCTTCGGATCAGTCTGTCCGAACAGTCAGCAGATCAATCGTCAAACAAAGGATCCTTTCGTGCCTTTTTGTACTGCTCAGACTTATACTCATACCCTGAAATTGACATACTAATGCAATGGCGATCCCCCAGTCCGCTGCTGCTGTAGTTGACAACCACATCGTGGTCGGAGTCGCAAACTCCTTCCATGTGGCCCCAGAAGGCCTTATCAAAATTACAAAGTCTAGAATTGAGCCGCCGAACTGAGTGAAAGAGGATTATAATCACGACCGTCACGGCACCAGTTTGAACACAGGACGTACAGCGACTAGTGTTATAAGTGCCAACGTTATTGATACGATCAGGTTTTTGGAACTATGCACAAGGGGATGAGACCTGAGATGATAGAAAGAAGTTGAAAAGATCTCATACAAAAAGAAATATCGCCGGATAAGGTAAGTTTGAACAGTGAGGGCGATGAGACCTGTGGTTATTGTTACAGCTAAATGATTTCGATATCAGCCAACCTCTTGTTTGCAAGGCAAGGTAGACAGAAACGACAAACTCGCAAACATCCTGAATGGCCCGTCACCCAGGTGAATACACTCTGAAGAAGATAGTTCAAACGAAAAAGATGTACACGTACCATCGCTGGTTCAGCTATGATACGAGTGACGAATTCAGAGTGCCCTTCATTGCTGCCACCACATCTGCAGACTCACCAGAAAATCTCTATCACCTGAGATACTCACATCTTAGTGGACAGCACAAAAATAGTAAGTCCTTCACGTACCCCAATGTGTCACGGTGAACTAATTTTCATCGACTTCAATCAAGAGACAACCTGCAAGCAATGCCAGTACGCACCAGATAGACACAGACATATTCTGCCACAGTTCCTACTACATCAAGGAACAGACAGAAGCAGACCATACAATGATTGATCATCTGGTCATGCTTGGCATAGTGGGTGAAGTAGGTGACTACCTGGTTGTAACACTCGTTGACATGGGTGAGAAATGGGGGATGAGAAAAGCAGTGGCGTACCTGTACGATTTCAAGCATAAGAAGCATGGAATTCACCCAAGTTGCAATGAGGATCGATCTTTGCACATGTCTAGTGAGATCTAATAATCTAGGGAGACTGTGAACGCACCCAAACATCCTGTCCAGAAAACTGGCAGACATCGTGGACGACTGCAACATGGGGAACAGTTCATGCAAGCCGAAGTGAATAAAATAGAAGTCTGGACGTTGCCAACCCGGCATGGAATGAATTTGTGATTCAGTTCCATACACATACTCCGCGGGTGGAAGTCCGACCTGCCGGAAACAGACGAAAACGGTGTTGAGGTGGAATGGTGAGATGGAATGATGAAGTGATGCTTCACGCGTAATAATTCTAGGGGCGTACTCATCGTGGGAGATGGCATA
This sequence comes from Pterula multifida, assembly GCA_900068985.1. Taxonomy (NCBI): domain Eukaryota; kingdom Fungi; phylum Basidiomycota; class Agaricomycetes; order Agaricales; family Pterulaceae; genus Pterula; species Pterula multifida. The sequence continues at coordinate 6,609 of CEMT01386546.1, forward strand.
AGGATGAAGGAATCTGTCAGTACCCTCAGTGAAGCGGCGTGGCCCACAAGCGAACGAGGTTGATCGATGATCCTCTGGGAGCCCTAAAGCTGTTTTGAAATTATCTCATTGAACCAAAATATTGAATTCGGGTCTCTATTGTACCGCAATGTGCTTGGAAGCCGAGTCTTTAATAATACAAGAGTCTACCCGATGCTGATTAGATCAATTCAAACGACCGTCGATATCTGCCTGCGTCTATCATACAATACAAACTGCGATCTGCAAACAGATACATACGCACCGTAAGGGTTGATATACTCCATAATTTATATCAAGCATCTTTAAGATAGCCGACTAGCACCGTGCCTAGGATGTTTCTCCTCTGACCTTAGGAGCAGCTTAGAATTTATTAAATCGATTACGAACCTCAGGGCCAGACTTCAATATTTCAATCTGTGGTCCCTATGAATGTTCTAACAATCAGGATTGCCTCAAGGATGTGTTGCCCATGAAAACTCTGAGAGTGTCCAACTGATTCGAGTCCGGCTCGGGCTCGGTAGTACGTTCAGGACTGAGACGATGCACTGTATACTAAGTGCAGTAATATAACGAATTCCCTGGAAGACTAGTGACGATGCACTGAGATGTTCAACGCTCATACCTATTATATGTACAGCAGTTTCTAGGCGTTCGAGCTTGTGCTTATCTCACGCAAGGCAGGTTGGTTAACTGAAACTTTGCTGCAATATTTAGGTAGAAGGTAGCGCTATACCGCTGTGTGATTCTTGCATGATAGTAAACTATGGCAGTAAACAAGCAGTTCTTTTGTAACAGCGGAGGTCAATAAATACCTATTAGTGAATAATGCTCAATGGCTCTAAGCCTGGAAATCGTGGACCATGCTCACCCTGATATCAATTCCAGCATTGTCATGGTGGACGCTAGTATCCACTCTAAGCAAGTGCTGACCAAATCTTTCTCACACACATCGTGCATGAAACTCCAGAATACCACGCCCGTTGCATTTCGAGGTTTATAAACTGTAATAACATAATAAATTTATACAGCATATAGCACAAAAATCGTATCATCAAAACCGGGGAGAAGCGTACCTAAAAGGAATACTGGAGCGCCTGGATGGGTTTTGGCTGTGTGTGAAGTCGTATGATATCAAGATATTTGCTCAGTGATCAGCGAATTACTCAGGTTAGTTTACAACACTGTCTATGTCCGTTGTTCATGTGATTGCAACTTGAAAATCGTACTAAGTGTGACGGACCCAACTTCACGAGTAGGATCAAACAAAGGACTATGGCTCGACGGTCATTGCACCGGTCTAATGCAGACCCACAACTTATTGAAGCAGATTTTTGACTGTAATGTATTACAACCTCAGGGCTCACTCCCGCTGCCGCTTACTATGCCTTAGACCGAATCCTCATCGATTGCGAGTGATTCAAAGTCCGCGATCAAACAATGGGGGCGTCATTTCGATCAAAAGCTTCACGGGATCCAGTGCCAGTCTGAATCAGGGTACTTTACTGTGGCACAAAATCACAGCTATGCAGTGATAGTATGGGATGAAAATTGAGACAGGTACTCTGAAGGCGAGGAATAACTGACAGCATCCGTACTGGTTGTGATCAAGTCGAGGCATGGGGCTGAACCCTCGGCGCCTGACTAATACGTTCGTAAGTATATACTATATGTACATCCATCTTATTACTTTATTCCTTGTAAAACAGTATCATAGTTGAAATCAAAAAGAGGAAAACCAAATGAAAGTGATCAGAAGATGAAGGAATAAAGCAGTCCAGCGGTTAACGACATGACACATGAGAAACATTAGTATCCTTGAAACCAAGGAGATAGGAATTTTGAGTTGGAGGAGAGCAGGGTTCTTTGGGTACTTCATTATCAGGAGACCTCTGATTTATTGAATCCAGAGCTGTCCTCAGACTCCGCTGGTAGCGAGGCACGTGGCGTTTTGACGCAGTAACCTCGTTCTAGATCCTGGTACTGCGCTCGACCAGGTTGGGTATCTTCACCGCTTATTTGCGTCTTTGGAAAGGATGATAATTGCATGAGGTACTGAGTGAATTGGACGAAGCTAGTGCTTTACCTTAGCTATCGATACTGTTTCTTGGTCAGTACTAATGTTGTGATTGAATTCCTACAAGATAGTCATTCCATCGGAAAGTTCAGGGCATTATACTAGCGTAGGCTTACCACGTTGCAACTAACTACATCTGTAGCGGCCCCCACATGACTGGTAGTTATATGGGTCAACTTGATTCTCGGGTCTCGTGTCCGGAATTTCTAAGAGACACTATGAGCGCGCAACGAGGGAGTGGAAGCATGACGTACCCTTCGGGCTAGGAGAGTTACCATTACAGAATGACTGTACATTTTTCCCATGATGAATTGAACTTAAGGTGATGTCATTGAGTTGAATTGGAGACCAGAGAGGAATAAGAGACACACAGAAAAGGTGTAGGGTGTTGTATTTTGCGAAATTCGCTGCTATGAGGTTACCAACAGCGACGACAGTGGTGAATGCTGCCGTCTCGAACGAGAGGCGAATGACCCGGTGTATGAGCTAACCCGCAAGGATTAGTAACAGTATAAAAACGGTTTATGAACCGATCTACCATTTCCTGTTAATATTGGAAGACAAATAAATAATCAACAACCACGTCAATGAATCGTCAACATATATAACCAACCGTTCTACGTCGGAGAAAATGAGCGTCGAGAATCAATTCGCAGTTTAATTCACTCACGCTTCGAAATCGGTCTTCACCCGCCACAATTTACTGACCTATATCATGACCACCCGGAGATCAGTTACGACAACCAAGTTGATACAATTTGTTGGAAACCACGAACCAAAACGAAAGTGATCCCCAGGTCAGTCAAAGCAGTTCTATTGTTCAATCATATATTCAGGCAGATGAAAAAATTGAAGAGTGGACGCCGATACGTACGATATTAGCCATATCATCCCCAAAGGAACAACTTGTGTAGTGAGGCTTAACCCAGGAGCAATTGATTAGCCACTTCGGTACGTCAACTTAGAGTTGGATAACTCACGTATAATATTTTGCTTGAACCAATTTAACGCTGACTGCAAAACCAGTGGAGAAAGCCAACATAATAAGGAGAATTCCAGCAGCTAGGATGATCCTAGACTTCGTGAAAATATAACATCGATAGAGAAAGAAGGCTTGAGAAGCTGCTGCAATGAGCGCGGTCCATACAGGTTCGTAACTATCAAATATAGCATCTGTGATTAGGACTGAGAAGAAATATAGAGTAGATTGTGGCCTTACTAGAATGTCCATCCGAACTGACACCACAGGGGTCAATAACAAGGTACCTCGGGGGAAAAAATGATCCACCTGATCCCAGTATAGTATCTTCCCATATCCAGTTATAAAACCGTCGTAGAGTAGATGGAAATCAGTGGCACATTGGATGAGGCCAGTAAGAAAAATGAATACGACAAGTATCCGATGGCGCAATAAATCTTTGCTAAAGAGCTATCGAGTTCGAGAAACATTGTCATCAGGTCATCTCTATCAGATACTACTCATAAACAATTTGAGAAGTACCTCAAAGTAGTTCCATGTCTGTAGAGCTGAGGAGTAAGTCAGTAGATGGTAATTGACAAGACACGAGCCCTCACGTACTCAGTACACCCATCATGAACATTTGAAATGCGAGCCCACAGAGGAAAGGGCCCAAGTGATTCACGTAGAATATGTCGTTGTCGATTTCCTCAGCGATCTTTGTTCCATTGTACTCAAGGGCCATAGTCGATTGTTGCACAAGTGGGAGAACTTAGAGGGGGGATGGAAATGGAAAAACGTTGACTAAATCACCCAAGCCGCCTTTAAACTTGTTCTCGCGTGAAAGTGGGATAATGGAGTAGTCGTGATGGTCGCTTCAGTTGGAAAGGTAAGGAATGAATGGAGGAATGAGACTTGTCGGGGTAAGGCCTCCTTAGGATCCTAGTTTTGAGTCCAGGGTATTAACGACTGAGAGATCACGGCATCTTTATATTTCAGCAAATTTTTTGGAACACCGCTACTGTTCGAAAGGTGATCGCGGCGTACGATATTAAGTTATCTGGGGAGACGAAAGAATCGTTCGATCGTTGATTGCATGACAGAAGTTTCGCGTGTAATAGTAATGAGGTAACCGTCGGGACTATAGAACATAGGGACGAATCGTGCCCTGCATCAAAGTCTAGATTATCCCTTCCATACATGGACATTTATCGTAATCATCAGTAACAAAGAGTTCCAGCGACTTTTGACACCACTTTTTCCCCTCAACTATACTCAGAACCTAGTTATAGTGGAGAATCATCTACATTCAATTTTCACCGCAGGCTCACAGGCAGCTTGACTCATAACCCCTAAAAAGCTACTTATCGGAGAATATGCGCACCTCCATCTCTGAACCTCTTGAGCTGGTCAATCTTCCCGTCACTACTAGATCATCATGATTGGCACAGTAGTAACTTCCAGTATAAACAAGCCACAACGATGGTGATGAGGGATGATAACCACAAGATTCTCCTCTCCTGCGTTGTCCGGTGAGTCTGACATCCGGGTCAGTGTATTGGTAGATATGCTTGGAAAGGATACACAACCGGCTGCACGGTGCTCATGGACTATTTTGGAATGGTAGAAATCCAGACAAAATTCAGGTATCGATATTTTACGGTCTTAGGCCTTAGCCCTCAGTACAGATTCACTTCCGTGCTCAGAATTTTTCAAAGTGTCATTTCTTCATTTTGGCACGGTGATCTGGAAGTCGCTGAAATGCAGAATGTGTTAATCACCCGAAGAGCTCTGATTAAGTTTACCCTTAAAACTTGCGCTTCAAGGATGAGCCAGCCCACCCACATGAACGATCTTCGTCAAGATTTAATGTCGGCGTTGCCATGCACCTAGCGGATGACTTTTAGGCTACTGTCATTCGCCCAAGTGTCAACTATGAGCATTTTATCAATGGTCATTGCGAACGCCGACACAATCAATCGACTTTTCTTTCCTCTAAAAGTTCCACATTTACTGTATTCTCCAGTGTACTCAAAGTCACCATTCGAATTCAGATTCACGGTTGCAATACTGCGTTCAAAAATCCATTCAAATGGATCTTCGCATAGCAAGATAGAATTTGTGGCAATTTTGTTATTTTGCTCCACAAGACTCAGCTGTCTGTCTCACGTGGTCGGATGGGTTCCATACCCAAAAAACGGCGCATTGAAGTTCTTTTCCACATTGTAGCCATCTTCTGCTTCATTGAGGAGTGGGGGTGTGATGGTTTCCAGATATCTCGGGTCAATGCTGGTCAAGGCTCACCATCGTCCCGAGTCCCGCCATACTCCTGGTACGTAAGCCTAGCACTTCAATCAATTCCGAGTCCCATTCGCGGAACGGCCTCAAGTTAGATTTGCTGGCTACAAGCGATTGCAACATTCCTTGACTCTGTTGGTTGAACGTTGGCCAAGTTCTGTGTCAAGCGCACTGTTAAATCTGACTGATCTGGGGGTCTCCGACTGCACACGTCAGCAGTCCGATAGCTCGAAGTTTCAAGACTATTCTGATTGGCAGGGAAACGCAAACTTCTGGATGCTCAAGAAGCACCGCTCATGCTCTACTGACCTCTGAGTAGATACTGCTAACCAATTAGACTTGAGAGCCAACATTAAGAGATCGATTGGGAGCAGCTTGAACTTGCAGAAGGGGTCGTGGCGTTAGGTATCCCACTACCAGCTGTCTCTACAGTACTCTCGTTGTAGATCCGACCTATGGACTACGGAATACCGAGGGGCCTAGGATGTGGAGTCGTTATTAAGTTATGAGGCAACTGTGCCAGGGTCTAACAGTGCAACGCGGTATACCCCAGTTTATTGATCTTCGGAACTTATCGCTGTTGTCAGCGACCATTGTGATTCTTCCTCTTAGAATGAGGCTATCAGATGGTCACTGCATTCCGCAGTGCAGCACCTGGGGTAGCAACATGGCTCATCAACTCCATTCTAAGATACGAAGTTATCGTTGTAATGTTGAGTTCGACCTTAACCAAGTTGATTGGTGGCTTGAGTGAGGGGCCAATTCTAGCCACGTGAGTGACTCAGGCTTTCGCCACTACCGCCGTCATAAATGTCCTCAGGCATCTCTCTGGACGAGGAGGTTCGCCTTTATACGACCAATGCGGAACGGGAAAAGTATAATCTTTTGTCTACGCTTTTCGGGATAGTAGTTTCTCTGGACTATCTGGAGAGAGCATATGTTCGAGATTCTGTTACTGCTGCGGAGTGAGTGACCTTACGTTTATCGACCCTAGTAGGCCTTGATTCAATTTACTTTATCCACATACAGATACTCACCAGCTTGTACACGATTGCTATCGCAGTACAAGACGATATTCAAACTAGTTGATGGTGTTTCCTCGATTGAAGACTTCATGTCTCGCTACAGGGTGAGGGTACCTGTTCGTTACCATCTGCGATTCAAACTTAGTAACTGTAGATGGACAATCCTTGGGCACTTCATAGAATTAAAGTCGGAGTTCCAGCGACGGTAGAACATTCTAGTGAGGCAGGTCCCGAGACGGGTAAATGGGTTGCAGAAACGACGCAAGTATGTGTCCACTTATCGGCATTTCTATCGTGTTGTTCTCCCAGTCTAATCACTTTGTTTCTCTGTTCTCAGAGCTTTATCACATTCATGGATGCACTCAAGCTTAGGATGAGAGCGAAAGATCAGCTACATCCGATCCTGCAAGACCTCGTTACTGGGTATGCTAGGTTCAAAGGGAGCAAGGACTGGGAAGGACGGAGTCGGATGGTTGGATGGTGCGCTTTACTTTCTCATCTAGCCCTTATAAGATGACTCCGTACTAACAAACACGCTTTCTAGGCTGATAACTCTCAATGGTATGAAGGCATCGGAGGAAATCACAGAGGAACAGTCACGCCAGGTATAGTCAGGACATCTATCTTTCTCAGTCTTCGTCACTAATCTCCTGCGTGCTATCGGCTATATAGCTACTATTTGACGTGGATCACGCCTATGCTGAATTCTTCAGAAGCTTGAGCGATAAGAACGACTCATCGTAAGACAGGACGAAACTAGACACACTTCCGATACGTCCAGCCCGAATTATCCAGGCATGACAACACAATACACCCGCGACACTATACCGTACTACCTCCTCAAGTCTTCTATGCCGCCTGTACTCATTCCCAGGCGGCCTTGGGAGTAGAATTGTTTGCAACCCTATCTGGCTCTACATCCCAGCCCACTATGTCGTTTCGATATCAGTGGAGATTGTAATGGATTACGAGCCAGACAGTTTGCTGCCCTGACCTATCTTGTCTACTTTTTTTTTTTTGGTATCGTTACGTTGGGATTGAGTACGCCGAAGCGACATAAGGATACTAATCGAACTAGCACTTTGTAGGCGTATGTATCAATTTTGCCCTGGGTTATAGCTGTGTTGGAGTGAATTACATTGTGGTATATTCTATGGGTGGCATCCTACATTGCACAAGGTTCATGTGGATTTTCACTTTGATGAGAATGTCGGTTCTGGCGCGTATTTTTCGGAGATCCTGGCTCCGCCGCCATAATATATGTACAGTCGACTCTGCATTAACCCGTACCCCTCGGTGCGGACCAAATCCTATGGGTTTTAAGGGAGTATGGGTTTAGAGGGAGGCATTTGGGTG
>CEMT01386546.1:14350-61834 GCA_900068985.1 Pterula multifida
GTTTCGTTCTCCCATGAACCTATGGGTTATCGGAGGTATGGGCTAAGAGATTCTCTACTGTACAGTGCTGTCGTGGAATGCACATGGCAAAGGAGAGTATGTAATTTGTGTACGTACGCTCAACGGCGCCTAGACTTGCTCAGTGATGACCTAAATTGTTCAATGTATTGTACGTCGTACATCGCTTGGTTTCAGTAAGTAAGCTTTGCACGGACTAAGATTTCGGAGATCTTGATTGATTCAGATTCCAGAGGGCATCCTGGATCCCACCATGCATCCCGTCTTGTCCAGCCCATGCTGTAATACCTATAGAGCGGGGTTCTATCCGACATCGGGGACACGTCCATCAAGTGGAGCCTTCAGTTACTCGAAAAGTCCGACCAAACTGTTCCTCACATCCTCATTCAACCCTTTCCCAATCAACACCAATTTGCCACTCTCCACGCCCACATTCTCTGCGGCGTCAACGTCATCATCGTCATCTACAGAGGAAGATAACTCTGTCATTTCGTACATGCTTCGTACACCCTGGAGAAGATAACGAGAGCCTGATTGTGTGAGAATGAGGCCTTTGGTACGAAGGATTGTTAGGGGTGGAGGGGTAGCTTGAGGTTGGCTGACTATTGAGGGAGACGAGACAGGAAGTGTGCCCTCCCAAAGAACACTCTGAAGCCAGTTGTCGAGTGACGATAGTTGAGTGGGTGTAAGAGGTGGAATCGAGATCTTGATACTCGATATACCTCTCAACTCGTAATGCGTACTCCCACTGCCCTGTTCTGACGTGCACTTTCCATCGTGGCATTCATCCCCATGAACGTGGGCCGTTGGATTTGTTGACTTGGTAGCTTCCCTGAATTGCCTTGCACTGCTGAAGGCTTGAATACCCATAATCTTGCTTAGGTCGATGTTAGCTTGAATGGTATGGTAGACTGGTGCACTGGGGTTGATAGCTTGCAGAGTGGAGTCCAGTTCTGTGATTGTGGATAAAGGGACGAGATCAGTTTTGTTGAGGATGAGGATGTCCGAAGCTGCGATTTGGCTGGAAGCAGGTTGAATCTGAGCACGGTGTGTGGCACTAGGATTGGGCTTGAAACTTACCGGAGACTTTCACCGATTCCATCTGCAGCGTGGTCTTCCTCTAGTTGCTGTATGGGCTACGATGAGTAAGGAAGAGGAAATGAGAACGAAATAAGAACCTGTTTGGCAAATATGGCGTCGACGACGCATATGACACCATCGAGGGCGATATCTTTGCCTAGACCGGTATTATATTCTTCGTTCTGCCAAAAGGTGGAAGCGATAGGAGCTAAGAAGAATGGATGGATGTGATAGGTATTAGGGACATAGATAAAACATAAGAACACTCACCTGGATCAGCCAAGCCAGTGGTTTCGAGTAAGATATGATCGAAGGCGCCTTTACGCTGCATGAGTTTTTCTATAGCTGCGGCTCCTGAATCTTTGATGCTGCAGCATAAACAACCATTGGCAAGCTCAAGAAATTCTTCAGATTGGGCGCCAGGAGAAGAGACATTGATAGCCCTTGCTGTTTAATATAGAGGACGTAAATTATAGATATGAATTCAAGATGAAAGGAGGACTGACATTCGATGTCCTACTTGATTGATTGTTGTGATGAGAGAGATATACTATGTGAGTACGGGTGAGAGAAGCGATGTGTTTATTTACTGCGGTGTCACCAAACTCGTTCATGATGACGGCGATGCGATAGCCATGTCGTTCGGTCAGTATACGCCTACGCTGATCAAGTGAGAGGGCGTTATTTGTGGTGAGATGACGTTTCCTTTTACCTGAGAAGGGTGGATTTGCCGGCGCCTAGGGATCCTGATATGATAGTCAAGGGTACGCGTTTGTTGTTGTTATTGTCATTGGTGTGATCGATGAGCTGGCTATTGGGTGTTATTATTGTGGACGATGATGATGAGGATGATGATAGTGACGATGAGAAGAGGGCAAGAATGGAGACTTACGGGATGAAATCGTCGTCGTGGTCGTCGTCTGACATGGAATTGAGAGTCACACCAGGGTCGACGCTTTTTGGTTCTGTTCAATGGGCTTCTTCTCCGCTTCGAAGCCGAATCCCTCACACTCGTCGACTCCGAGGGAACAGTCACTTTCAGCAAAACTTGTAGGTGTTTAAATCCAATTCCATACAGGCTGTCCTTCTCCTTTTTTCTTTTATTCTCCTTCTCTCAATATTCTAAAAGAACTGAAACTGATCATTGATATTCTTTCTCGCTTCATCTCCCCTTTCTTCGAATGCTAGTATGGTAAATTATTGGGCAAACAAAAACTGTTACAAGACCATACAAATGAAATACAAACCCCCGTATTTGCTTCTAGGAACACCACCGCCGTCGCTGTCGTCGCCACTTCTTCATCTTCTCCATCTCTTCAGCCTTCTTCTCATTCTCATTCCGCCAATCCCACACTTTCACACTCCCAATCCATTCCCATGCTCAACAGCTCAGCCACATACCACAGTCTCACCAGGAACAATAAACTTGACTCGTCGTCTCCTGCCGGAACTTCAAGGAGACCACTCTCCATTCACATCCCGACTAATAAACCTGCTTCGCGGTCCGTCTCTGCAGTCCAGTTCGTTCAAACTTCTTCGTCCACGGGCTTTAGTGCTTCTAGCCCCAGGGACACCAATGCTAATTATAACCGCGGTGCATCATCTTCTAGTAGGACGACGCCTAGTGCCTCTTCTAGTCCCATGCACACACATCCTGTGCCCCCAGTCACTCAGGGTGGGGGAAGGAAACAGACGGATGCGGTAACGTACGTCTTTATAAACTATTATTCCGCAGCGTGATGGACCCATGATTTCCTTTGCAGTGTGAATCTAGCGCAGAGGTTGAACGATCTCGCAACTGCCAATTCAAAGGGGATCATCAGGCAAGTTTATAGACTATTTCATTAAACATACACATGAACATGAGAAGTCTGTTAACTCACATCACTCCGTTGTTATAGCGATGACGAATACCGCATACTTCGTCAGGACCTCTTTGACAGGATGGCCAACAGTAGTACTGCACCCATACCCAGTGAGAATCATGTTGTACCCAACATCGCTTCCTCACGAAGTCGAAATCCTTCAGGTATGTCTTGATTTGTATTTTTTATTTATTTCATTTTTATTTTACGTCTACTAATAATATTACGTGTAGCGACAACTCCATCTTCATCAAACTTCCAAGTTGATCCAGACGTCCTTTCCCGTCGTACACCATCCATAAGCTCCAAACACTCCACCAAAACTTCCTCCGTTACATCCTTCCTGTTCCGCACAGGTTCTTCTCCACGCAAAAGAGGCTCTCCTTCCTCTCCTTCCTCTTCTCCAGCTCTTAACGTCGACTCACCTGAAACCAAGGACTCGGCGTCGTTCCATGGTGAGAACCGAAACTCACCTGCCAAAAGTGGTGCCGAAGGAGGTGGGTTTTATAAACGGAGTAGATTATCAAGGAGGTTCGATGGAAGTGCCACGTCTCTTGTGTTGGAGGATTCAACGAGTGGTGGCGGAGAGGGGTCAGAAAGTGGTGGAAGGTCCTCACTGTCCCGACTGAAACCTAACCGATCAACACCAAGCATACGCCGGATGGTACCTCCCCCTTCATCTTACCATCAGCACATCCGTGGGAAGCCATCCTCTTCATCTACCACACCATCCAGCACCGCCATCGACGCCTCATCAGGCCTACGAACATCGATAGCATGGGATGAAGTCGACGCAGACGGCCAGAGCTCGTCTGCAGAGATTAGACAGGTTATCATAGCCGTCGAGGCAGAGTGTAAACGGTTAATGGACGCGTTTAGCGGATTGGAGATGAGTCTGTTGGTGAAAGGCCAGAACAACCCGTCTCCCCTGCAGCATACCTCGAACAACCTCGATACAATGTCCATTTACAGTGGGATGACTGGTCCAGCGAGCGCTGCTCCCCCTTCTTCCCTCGCATCGGGGTCTACGTCAAACCTGCCTTTCCAACTGGCTGGAAGACGAGGCGATTTGGATACATCGTCGCTGAAAAGCTGTAGAACAACGGGGTCTTCGTTGTACAATTATGCCCAACATGGCGGTAGTGCCACAAGCGGGAAACGCTTGAGGTTGTACGCCAATTCAATGGGTGACGGGATGAGTATAGGAATCGCTCCTAGTCCGAGCTCATGTCTTGCTCCCAGTCCACTTGGTGCTGATTCGGGGCTGAGTGCGATTGGACGAGCACCTTCACGGACAGGGTCGATGAGAGGACAAGCCCTCCCTCTTCCTGGTGCTGGATCCAGTTTCAATCTCAGTCCAAGGACCACAACGACAGATCAGCAGCATACCCAGGGATGGAACAGTTCTGTGAATCCTACAACACCTGTGTCTATCTCAAGCAACCACTTCGGGCCATCAACGGGGTTGAAGAAGAAGACGTCGAACGGCTCACTTGGATCTACTTCTGCGTTCAGTGCGTTTTCGACTGGGAGGTCGAAAGAGAGGCCGATGAAGGATTGCAGTAGGGCTGGGAGCATGGTGAGGGCAGGCGATGTCGGTGGGTATGGAGATGTGGAGATGAGGACTTTGCCAGCTGGGCCTGGGCTGTCGAGGAAGAAGAACACAAGTGGAGGGACTGTTGCAAGCGTAACGGCCAGTGCAGACGCTATAGAATGGACTAACTCGAATGCGGCTTCTGGATCTGGATCTCCATGTATCCCGGTATCTGCATCGCCAGTGTCTTTGAAGAACGGGACCGGGATTAATGGGACTCGTAATTTGCCACCTATTCCACACCCTCCGCTCCCTTTACACCAGCATCAGAATCAAACGTCAAGTATGAAACCGTTCTATTATGGTGTTGGGACGTCGTCACGCAATGCCAGCGCCGCTCATCTTCCTATGCCGGGTGTGTTGGAAGAAGAGACACCGTTTTCCGATCAGATTGACGTTTCAGATACCGGAGCAGCAGAATCAACTTTGACGAGTCTCGATGGACCTGGAACTGATGCTGATGTCGCCATCTCCACCAGCGGAGAATCTCAGAGTCAGCAGCAACGATCGCAGCATCAACATCACAAACTTGATAACTGTCATCATAAGCAGCAGCGGCCTCATCATCATCATTACTCAGGACATATCAGATCTCATTCACGAGCTACGACGAACACGGTTCAGACTAATATATCCGAGGCTAGCGTCGGAGCGATCTCTGTGATGAGCACTAGCCTCGGGATAGGGTCTAGCGAGATGGATACCAAGCGGAGGAGAGAGGAAGTTATGGCCAGGTACGAGGAACGGTTGGAGTACCTGAGAGCTAAGTTGAAAGGTGCAGAGTTGAGGGAGAAGGTGTTGCGGAAGTGAAACGATTGTTGAGGTTACTGACGATCTTTTTTTTTTTTTTTCCTTTCCTTTTGCGCTCATTTGTTGCTTTCCTCACGATTTCACTCATGCATTGATAGACAGCTATATGGTGTATACCTCATGTTTCTGTTACAGATTATACCAGTTATGCAGATACCTCTTTCTATATGATTGATGAATCTAGCATAGTCATTAGACAATTAAATAATTTGAGTTGGATAATTATCGACGGAGCAGACGTCAATTGTGCTTATACAATATACTTTCAAGTGTCAGTCAGTGCAGTCAATCGAGCGAAGATGAGATCAAAACCACGTGGCTAGCTGAACGGTTGTTAACAACAACGAACAATCAACGACAAAGCGTTGAATCTCTGTCAACGTATTTTCTTATTTTCTCCTGCCACTGCCTACTGCCTACTACCTACACTCGCCATACTTTCCTGGTCTTTTGTTCGATAGAATTTGAAAGAAAAGATGGTGCCACCCATACTTGATACGTCCTTACTCTCACCAGACGATCCAGGACCGTCAACCAAGCAAATCTATTCCTCAACCGCTTCTCCAGCGGCTCCCCGACCTGTCTCGGTATCGCCAGCGATGACGCCTATAACTTATCCTACTCGTCAGCAGCAGAAACGAGCTACACACACTATCGGTACTCATCACACCAGTGCTGGTATCGGCAGCAGTGGCAGCGGCGCCCATGACAGTAGCGGGACTCATCACAATGCCCAGTTATCATCATCCACATCGAACGTGTCCCATGATGTGTACTCGCATCCTGCTGCGGTAGCGTACGCTGCTGCGCATCCCCGACGAGCGATTCCCAAGTTTGGCCCGTATTTGCTTTTGCAGACTCTTGGAGAGGGAGAGTTTGGGAAGGTCAAATTAGGGTTGCATATCCAGTGGGGTGAGGAGGTCGCAGTCAAGCTGATTAGGCGGGGGAATGTCGATAGTGAGGTTAGGATGTCCAAGGTCGAGAGAGAGATTGAAGTGCTCAGGGTATGTTCTGGTTTCCTTTTTTTTTTTTTTTTTTCGCGCTAGTCGCTTTTTGTTTGGATATTTTTGTGTGGTCTATCTACACTGTTTCCCTAATGTTTGTTTGTTTCCCAACGGACGGCTGGAATGGTCGCTTTTTGCATCCGTTCTCCTCGTGCGAATAGTGCGGTCCGCCAATGAGCGAAATTCGTTTCTTTCTGTTTCGGCTCTTCTCTGCTTCCATGCTCTCTATTTTAGCCTCCAGTCATCTGTCGTATCAGCATCAACCCTTACTGACTTGCGCGGATTTCTGTATAGAACCTCAAGCACCCGAATATCGTCCGTCTTTACGATGTCATTGAGACGGACAAGTACATCGGGATCATCATAGAGTATGCCTCCGGAGGCGAACTTTTCGACCACATTTTAGCTCATCGATACCTCCGTGAACAAGATGCAGCCAAACTTTTCTCACAACTTATCTCAGGAGTTTGGTACATTCATGCAAAGAAAATCGTTCATCGAGACCTCAAATTAGAGAACTTGCTCCTCGACAAGAACCGGAACGTTATCATCACCGACTTTGGATTCGCGAATCGGTTCGAGCACAAATCAGACGACCTCATGCAAACGAGTTGTGGGAGTCCCTGCTATGCTGCCCCTGAACTTGTTATCTCGGATGGTCTATATGTTGGTTCTGCGGTCGATATATGGAGCTGTGGAGTCATCCTTTATGCTATGTTGGCGGGGTACCTGCCCTTCGACGATGACCCTCAAAATCCGGACGGTGACAACATCAATTTGCTGTACAAATACATCGTCAACACTCCCCTCACTTTCCCCGATTACGTCTCTGAAGAGGCAAGGGACATACTAGGGATGATGCTTGTCCCAGATCCTAAACGACGCAGCGACCTTGCCAGTATCATGCGACACCCTTGGTTGGCTGCTCACCGTTCAGATATGATTGACAGTTCGCTGGATGGTATAGCCACTGCATTTGGAAAAACTGTTGACCAGCTCGAGAAAATG
The DNA here is from genome assembly GCA_900068985.1 of Pterula multifida. Classification (NCBI taxonomy): domain Eukaryota; kingdom Fungi; phylum Basidiomycota; class Agaricomycetes; order Agaricales; family Pterulaceae; genus Pterula; species Pterula multifida. Next base: position 21,730 of record CEMT01386546.1, read on the forward strand.
GCAATGGACCAGCACCAGCAGAAGAGGCTGGCTTACCAAAGACAGATGCGCGCCGCGGCTGCAGCAAGTCAGCAACGCGAGCTCGAAGGCCACCAGAGCCACAAGGGCAGCACCAGCATGTACGCTACTGCGCCGCTTCTCGACCGAGCGAGGAGCGAGCAGCCTCAGTACTTGTACGAGAGTCCTGCTTCGACTACGATGGCAGATATGTCGTCTGTATCTATGGCACCGAGGAAAGGACATGTGTCGGTCAACGTTACGACTGGAAGGGCCGAGTACGACGCTCCTATGAATGTTGATACATTTTCAGGATCTTCGAAGAGGTCGAGAGGGGACGCTCTGTCTGTTGGCATCGAGCAGGATGGAGAGAAGAAGATGAAGAGGGGGGCAGGGGAAGATGTTGCTGCTGCTACTCCCTCGCAGCTCTCGGCAGAGCCGAAGAAGAGAGGGGACAGACATACCATCCAGGTCGAGTACGAGACCCCTATGTCTACTCGGAAAGGCAAGGAGAATGCTCATCCTCCTCCTCCCAACAAGGAGACTCCAGCCAATACCAGTGGCAGTTTCAGTGCTAGGCCGAAGGAACCTTATAGACCTCTACCTGCTGCAGACGTTGTGCCTCCTTCGACTCCCCCTAAGGATAGCCACTCTTCAGTAACCGAGCGTAAAGCCCGATCCTCCTCCTCATCCAGTCCCAAACCCTCAAAGGTATCTGGCAGGGGATATACGACATCGTCTGTTCCTGCGCCCCCTGCAAATATCAATCCACCTAGCGTCCAGATTAGTGCTGCCAGCCCACCACCTACACCTCAAGCAAATGCTATCTTTGCAGCTTCACCTACAGAAGAATCTCAGCAGCAGCAAAAGGAATCCAAACATAAGAAACGTGGATCTTCCATTGGGGGCATAGGAAAGATTTTTAGTGGCACCGTTACATCGGAACCCAAAGAAGATATCGCCCCCAGTGGAACAACCGCATCTAGCAGTCGTGTCCCTAGTGAATCGTCGACGAGATCCTTTAACCCCACTTCTTCCTCAGCTGCTGCTAGCAAGTCTAGCTTTGGTCGCAGCAGTGTAACAGTCGAGATTTCCACACCTGCCAAGGAAAACACAGAGAAGGCACCTAAGAAACCGAAGAGGAGCACGCTCACCGTGATGGTTGATCCCCTGAAGACAATCAAAAATCGAACCACTCGGAAGAGTACAGCCCCACCTGAAGTTATTAGTGCCACTACCGAGAAGACACCACTGTCCCCCAGTAGAGGAACGACTCTTCCACCTGTTCCACCTAAAGGTGACAATCTCGCTATGTCCAGACACGTGGACGAGGAGATGGGTGGGATTCCGTCGATGTCGAATCCGGCAAGTACAAGTAAAGCCAGAAAGGTTATGAATTGGTTCAGGAGGAACAGGGTTGGGTCGCTCATGATCGATACGACACCCGTGGATGGGAGGACACCTAGTGTGGTTGTTACACCCGTGGCTAGTCAGGCAGCTGAGAAGACGCCTGAAACTGTGTCCTCGCCCTCTGCGACTCCAATCAACAGCTCACATCCACCTCTTACTCCAACCAGTGGATTACTCAACATCTTCAGAACCAGCCAACAGCCCGCCTTGAACAAGGTGCCACCTGTATCCACTCAATCCGGTTCTGCCATCAAGCCTAGGGATCATACTGGCCCCATAGATAAGCGGATGGTGACGACTAAGCCGCCTGCAAAGACTATGTCGACGGTGAAGAATGTACTCAAAGACATGGGATTGGATATACAATTGGAAACTGAGTTCAAGTATCGGTGCGTAAGAGTCAAGAAGGTGGGGGGTGGTGAAAAAGGGCAGAGTGTGGCGGCAATTCATCTCATGGGGAGTGCGGCGATGAATGGCGTGAGCTTTGTTCTCGTTATTAACGGTTGCTATGTTAGGAGGTTGATATATGTTCATACTTTTACAGGTCGACAGGAGGGGACTACCTGTCCCGTCGGCACTCCAAGGCGGAAGTTCTATGCTCCGTGGTCTTCTCATGCGTCGCCAATCTTCTCAAGCAGGAACTCAACCACAACCTGGCTCACTTCCAGCAGCAGAAGATGATATTATAGCCTCATCACCAACCAATGCCAGTGTCTCGACTGCCGTTGGTGCAGACACTAGCGTGATTGCATCCGATCGCTCTGGAACCCTGATACTCGAGCCAATTTACGGTTCTCCAGCCCAAGATGCTGGTGATGAAGTTAGGTTCTCTGTGGAGTTGACAATGTTGTCTGGGTTGAAGGACACGTACAGTTTGGATATTAGAAGATTAAAAGGACGATTGAAGAGTTACCATTATTTGTATGATACCGTTACAACGTGGGTGGCTCCCCTCTCTGTTTACCCTTCTTGTCCGGTTAATGTTCTCGGAGCTGATACACTCTGTACAGGCGAGTATTAGAACAGGAAGTGAAGTTGTCTTAACGGATCAAGAACAACTAGATTTTTTTCCGTCATTGGCCACCAGGAATTAATTCAAAATGCTCTTTTTCGACCATAATCCTCCTCTTCACCTTCCCTTATTCACATATTTCCGTTCTACCACCTTCTACCACCCACTCCCGTCTGACTAGGATATGTTCAGTCACAGCTATTACATCAAGTTTCCCATGCTCTCCGTATATGCACTTTGAGCGCAAGAAAAATTTGTATGCCCCTGTCCTTTGATCTCCGTTTCATACCACGGACGGCCTTTTCTCCTTCTCCCCTTTCCCAGAGTCATTTGGCCTCATATTTTCCCTATGCATACCTGTTACACATCAGCTTCTCCCCTATAAACCATTTCACCTCAATACAAATAATCTCACAACTTTCCGCTCTTATCTTCCCTTGGCCTTGGCTTGCATCATCAAATATCACAATAGTTATGTAATTTACATATTTATAGTAATATTCCTCCACTCTTTGGACTTGTAAAGTATATGAGTGTCAAGGTCAAATTATTGCCTGAAAGGAGTGGAATGGGGCCTGAACGTTGAACATTGGACACCTCACTCTTTTTGAAACCGAGGTCGGAACGAGCTTCAAGCTAGGGCCTTGACTCCATCACTCTTGTTACACAGGAAAATGCCTGCAGCATTCATAGTTTTCGCCTCCATTACAGAATTGTCAGGAACCTGAATAAGCTCAAGGCGACAATGTCGCGCGGAGTTTTTCTTTTTGGAATCGTCACTAAGGCTCGGAGATAGAGTCCTCACATGAATCAGATATCCTTGTATGACTCTCGCAGGTTGCTGAGATGGCAAACTTGAGTATTTTTCCTACAGGGTCACTTTGGTATGATAGACGATACGAATCATAATCTCGACAAATGATACAGGTATAAAATGTCATGCTAATGCAACAACATTTCCATTGAACCTGGGGACACCAGTCCACATTCCACGACCACCTTGAAAAAAAAGACAGTTATCAAGTAGTTCTATGTCTTAGTAGATTGAAACACCAACTGTTGATATCACTCCCCAAAAATGCATGGAAGACGACTTTAGAGCCATCCTCAGTGAAAGTAGCACTTCCAGGGGCCCTCAGACCATCGGTTCCCGTAACCAACAAAGGCGCGTTCGGTGCCCTAGCCTTCGTATATGGGCCCGTCACACTTGTGGCAGTTGCATAGCTCAAATCGTAGGTAGGTTCTGCGAAGCATCCCGAACTGAAGAATAAGAACCAGAACCCTCCAACATGTATCAAACTAGGGGCTTCAACGAGGGGGCCATCTCCATCATCTCTGTCAAGAATCTGGATGGGTGATCCAATTTTGGTGAAACCATCAGCTGCGACTCGTTGTAGCATGATGGGGGTTGATACGATAGGAGGAACACCATTGTTGCACGATCCCCCATGCCCAAGGCTATTTCCATCGATCTTGTAGACGACGTAAAACGATACTGTAGACATGAAATTAACGTGTTATGGTCAGAAAATCAACAAGTACCGCTAGCTGCAAGTGACCTGACTCACCTCCATCTGGATGACGATGACCGGAAGGGTCGATAGCACCACCTTGTTCAGTGTGACAAGCGAATGACTCGTTACGGGGAGTGTATGGACCGGCAGCGGTCCTGGAAGTAGCGACCCCGACACAATGCTTCCCGACAAGGCTGGAAGCTGAATAGTACATGATAAAAGAACCGTCGTTCTGGAACAGGGTGCCCCTGTGAATTCAAGGGGGAACGCTCTCAAAATCGTTGACCATACCAAGCGCATCACCATAGGTGCCCATACGTTAGAATTCTGTTGGAGTGCCCACGGACCAATGTTTGGCAACGGGTCTGGCAAATTAGTCTAGGAAAAAACACAAGGGAAAAGAGGTAAGGATACTGCTACATCAAGAATACTATGTCCCCCACCGTCCAGTTAATGAAATCGGGACTCTTAGCGATGCGTATACGTTTTCCACTCCCGTTAGTTGCAAACGCATACCAGGTCTTCTCCGACTCAACCCATATGCTTGCAGGATCCGGAAAGTCGGATCCGATTGCAGGCCCCGTCACAGAACGACGCTCAGGCAATGCATTGGTCCCGTAAATAATCAAAGACGAGAGGAAGGAGAGAGCTAAGGAGCATTTAAACAGGTTGAATGTGAGCCCCATTCTTTGAAAATCGTTAATTGCAGGGTGTGAATGGGTTCACTGAGCATCGTCCTGAGTTTTATGTGAATGAGCTCAGCTGATCCGTGATTGTGGTGCGTTTCCAGCAGAGATGGCAGATGACTCCATCACTGACCATGCTCCATCATTGGGCTAAAGTTACGTTCGAAGAAGCAAGACGTGAGCTGATCCTAGTCTATCGTAGGAGTGCGTCCAGATAAGCAGAGCCATGTGGTGAACGTGGGACGCAAACAGCAGGTCTTCTGACGCAGCATGACACCTCAGGCCTCAATAGTCGACTTCGAGCAGCGTTAAGTCAAGCTGATCAGGACAACAATTGCACCAGGTACGTGAAGTTCAAAAGTGATACACGATTCGAACGTAGCAGACGAATTCCAACGGCAATCACCTAGCTAATCAGCAATAGGCGATGTGGCAAAAGGAGTAATCGACAATACTCATACATGTTCCAGCGTAGCGGCAAAGTAAATACTTGAGTATATGTACAAGTGCAGTAAGTATGTACCGAAAAAATTCCATCCATGCGCCATTTCCCCGTTGTATCCTACATTGAAGTCCTAAAATATACGTGCATCAGAAAAACAAGGGGACTTATCCACAGCCTCGGATTAGATTTATGGTCAGTAGGAGGCTTGATTAACCAAATCTCTTCCCGTTCCTGCCTACCATCCACATGGTGCAGGGCTAGCTTGAAGGACAACTCAAAGGCGGCTCTCCTCCAGAAGCACGCCATTGTTCCTCCACGCCAATTTATTTACTCCAAACGCACCCACTAGTACTTCCTTGATAGTCTTGACATAGACGAACTCCATTTCATCTTTGATCTCTTTGGCGACATCTTGCTCGACATCTTTCTTATTCGCGTAAGGAAGGATGACTTTTTTAATCTGAGCACGATGAGCGCCAAGGACCTGTAGAGAGGTAGAGATTAAACGCGTTCAAACAATAAGACAAAGAAAATCATATAAAGACCTTTTCTTTGATACCACCGACTGGTGTAACCCGGCCCCGTAGTGTTATCTTCATTTGCGTCAGCATAGACCCAACCAAAGAGATGAACGAAGGTTATACCTCGCCAGTCATGGCAACATCGGAAGGAACACACACACCAGTCAACAGCGAGACCAAAGCACATGTCTACATCGCCCTGTGAGACATATTCATCGAAATAGGGAAGTGAACAAGGCTTACCATAGCAATACCCGCACTAGGCCCATCTTTCTTCACAGCACCAGAGGGGAGATGCAGATGGACATCAACAGGATGAGGCACTTTGAGTGGATCATGATTCCGACTGTTGGTCAGGCACAGCTCGTACGCATGGGTTTTGAGCCAGGTCAGTGCCAAGTCCGCACTCTCTTTGATCACCTGCACAAGAAAATAAAGCTCGAGCTGGGAGATAACTCAACAAGGCCAGTTTATACGTACCGCCCCTAAACTCCCAGTAAGTTTGATGTTGCCTGTACCTGGAGTTATTATCGTCTCCACAGGCATCACACCACCTTCACCATCTCCAGAGACAACGAGCCCATAAACAAGCCCCCTCCTCTCCTCTCTGTCCCTCTCTTCAGGATCCCATCGTGGATGCCCCAATATTGGTTCAATATCGCTAGCATCCACAAGCCTATTGTAGTCATGTAACGTCATTGAATCAGCTTTCTCCTTCTCATTTTGAGTAGGCTGGGGACCAGAGGAAGTGGTGGAATTCGCTATTGAGTTGGCGTCTAGCCATTCTGCCCATTCGACAGCCTTGTTTCTGACTACGGCGCCAATGGCTCGATCGAGATTTCGCACGCCTGCCTCACGAGTGTACATAGTGGCGATAATTTTCATTGCATCGTCAGTTATTTCAATATGATCTGATTCAAGCCCGTTCAAAGAGAGCTGTTTGGGTAAGAGGAATTTTCGGGCAATGTGAGTCTTCTCATCGTACGTGTAGCCTGCGTGTATAGAAAGAACGTAAGGAATTGCAAGTCAAATGCAATTAGCCATGAATCACGCACCGCTGAGAGCTACTACTTCACATCGATCCATCAAGGGTGCAGATATGGTCTCAAGAGAATTCGCTGTGCAGATGAATAACACCTGACTGAGGTCGATAGGCACATTAATGTAATGGTCCTGTAGTTCACCAATCCAGCAGAGTCAGTTCATTGAAAATGAGACGCATACGAGTGTAAGCCTCATGGATGATGGCATAAAGACCGAACGCTCACGTTGAAACTATGATTCTGTTCTGGATCCAACACCTCGAGTAGAGCTGCACCTGGATCACCATGAAAATTGCTCAACCCAAGTTTATCGATCTCATCCCTACTAATGTCAGCAAAGTCACGATACAGCGAATGGCATGGTAATTACTTACAGGAGTATGACAGGATCCGCTCTGCCAGCTTTTCGTAGAGCTTGAACAATTAAGCCCGGGCCGGATGCGACGTAAGTTCGTCTGTGACCTCTAATCTCAGCTTCATCTCGAACGCCACCTGGACAATGGAGAGCAATGAGTTGCGTCCATGGCCGAAAGTTGCGGAACTATCTATCCGGAGGACAAGAAACCTTACCGAGTGATATCCTTTGGAAAGGCCGATCAAGCGCTTTAGCGATGCTCTGACCCAGAGATGTTTTCCCTGTACCAGGTGGCCCCACGAACCTAGACCACGATTAGTGGATACGTAGTAGGTTTGAGCATGAGCTCACAGTAATATCGGGCCTTTGATCTTAGGAGGCTTTTTCGAAGGAGCGGATGGCGGAGTAGGTGACGCTAGTTTCTTGTCCCCTTCTGCTGCTTTGGCAGCACCCTCTTCTCTCTCCCATTGTTCGTAAAGACCCATTTCCCTGAGTCGGACGACAGCAAGATATTCAATCAAGCGCTTCTTCACCTTGTCTAGGCCGAAGTGATCTGAATCCAATTGAGCCCTAGCCTTGGCGAGGAATGATCTGTCGGTAGGCTTCATGCGTGCAGGAGAGAAATGAGGCTCCGTTGGCCAAGGAATAGAAGTCAACCACTCTAACTGTACTCGCCGTAAGCACCAGGAGTGTAAGAGACCGATTGCAAGGACTCACGTATCCCCGAAGGACACCATTTTCAGCACTTCCCATGGGTATTCTTTTCATCCTGCGCCATTCTCTTACTGCCATCTTCCGCTCTTCACTACCTTTTCTCATCTTTTCGATGCCGCGCTTAAGTTCGGCCAGATCATCAGCTTCACCTGCCTCTTCATCATCCAGGTCTGAAGGAGGTTTCGCGTTAGCACTAAGATTCACTGAGTGAAAAGCATTAAATGTATTATCGGATATGTAGTCGAGTAGCATTTACTTTCAGGACCGTTGGGTGAATTAAGAGTCGCAAGTTCCCTCTGGATTAGGTTCAACTGCTGACGGAGATAGGCCTCGCGTTGTTGCTTTGAACTGATATCTTCGTGAGACAATGATGCAAGCTTGTTGAAGAACTTTGTGGCTAGACGAAGTCTCTCTGGAACAGAAGCGGCGGCGAGCAGTGCTAACGATAACCGCCAGTGAAGACTTAGATTAAGATAGAGCACATGGTACAGGGCACTTACCCATCTTCTCATCAAATTCACCTCGTATGCTTGCAACCAGGACGTCAGACATCCAACCGGCTCTTTCCGCGGGCAATTCTTCGATCAAAGAAGCAAGTTTGGAGTAAGCAACCCGCTTGGGTGCTACACCAAGTTTGTCCAGCAACGCTAAGGCTGCTTTCTTGAACTTGTTTAGAGTTTCCTGTTCAAGTTCTGTATCCTGATCTTCAAGAAAGTCGACTTCTACAGTGAAATCATCTGGCGCATGACCGTTGGAAACTCGGATCCGGGAGTCTCCAACTAGAGAGATGAGAAAGGGCTGATTAAAAGCTCTACTGTGCATCGGTTGCTTCACTACACGGATAACTCGAGCTGCAGAGCCATACTGAGCTAGCTTTGAGTTGTTTGAAGTGTGGTGTGTGGGGACCGCGGCGACAAGTGGAGCAGAAGAAGTGGTCAGAGGGTCGAGGAGACGAAAAATTGTCTCTGCAGTATGCTGTGAAATCGAGAAGGTGACCTTTGACGAAGGAAACAAGACGAAGGGATGGGGAAGCTGGAGCAGAGGGAGCACAGTCGCTTTGGTAATCGACATGGGGGGAGCAGAATTGAAGTGATAGCGTCACGTGCACTGAAATCGCTTCCGGCCGCGGAACTCTCTCTCGAATTTTCATTTCATTAGTTTTACGCCCATCCAATCAAGTCCTTGTTGGTGACTGCCAGTGCCTTGTGGATTCATAAAGCCACCCGGTTATGACAGATCTAGACTTTAGACGGTTAGTCGACCACCACATCCAGTATAATCAGTGGCTGGGAACGGGATGCCCACTGCCTGTCGATAGCCGCAGACCAAGCTAGATCTTGGGCTGAACCTGCCAACGATCGGTCGACAATAAGAAATCTGTATCGATGTTAACGAGGGAAGATAGCTGCAAACCGAACTGACCTCAGCAAACTTCACTGTGCCGGTAAACTGCGTTGAATTGCTTAGTCATATCAGGGCTGTTCAATGAGAGAAACACATGCTTCTGGTAGCATAAGTTAACTTAGCATCATGGTAACTCGTACAATCAGAATCAAGGCCAAAGAGTGCTGTTATGAGTTGTTCGAAATTTCTAGGACAACAGACATAACGGCTGAACATCAGGATAAGAGATGCTACTGGTACATTGCGTCAAAACTAGCTTGCTATCGTACAGGGTAAAATCAGCAGGAGAATATTGACCCAAGAGGCCTATATTTTAGAATTGGAAGCCCTTGCCACCGCCGAAGCTAGGGAACCCCTGATCGCCATCGTCATCTTTGGAAAACCATCCGTCAGAACCTCCACGTTCATTGTCGTCTGAGCTCTTCAAGCCTGAGCGACCTTTGTCGGAAGAACCTGTGGCTGAGCCTTTTTGTTCTTTGCTGGAAGAATCCTTCCCCCAGTCAGAGCGGTCTTTATCAGAGGAACCCGAGGAACCCATTCCCCAATCAGAGCGGTCTTTGTCAGAGGAGCCCTTCCCTGAGTCTGAGCGATCTTTGTCGGAAGAACCCATCTTCGAGCCTGAGTGATCCTTGTCGTCATCGTCCTCTTTACCGGAGCCGGTGCTTCCCCAGCCAGACATGAAGCCATAATCGCCTTGCTTCCTGTTGTCACTCCTGTTGTCATCACCAAACTGCAAAAATGGGCGGAGTAAGTGCAAAGTAATGGGAAAGCGGACCCAAACGTACGTCTACACTATGGTCCTCGATAGTGTTACCACTGCCGTCCTGTATCAATATTAGCACACCGCCTTCGGAGAGGGGAACAGGAATACTCACAAAGCCGCCACGGGAAGCAGAGACAGTCAAAGCAAAAGCAAGAGCGATCAAAACTTGGAAGCTGCGCATGATGAAAGATATCGGCTAAGTTTCTGAGAACGCGTTGAGAATGGATATATGAGAGGAGAGACGGAAGTCGTTCGAGCTGGAGAAATAAGTTCAATCCATAGAGCTTTTATATCTCATTTTCGACGCCACTTTGAGGAGAATTTGTATTGAGATGGACGTAGCGTATCGGGTCTTTGAAGCCTATTCGTTGGAGCTCCAGTTCTGAATAGGCATGTTCCAATCGTGATGTTACGTTTTACCCTAGACGGATGAGACCTATAGCTCCAGCAAAGGAAACACTAGGAGGCCCAAATGCCACTGAGCGACGAGAGCTCCAGCAAGGGCAATTCGGTGTGAAACCCAGACGCTATTGAACTCAGTCAAACAATCGGTGCCAAACTGAGGCCAAACAGGTCGTTGCTCCCGAGACATCGTTGATGGGTAATATTGGGTGAATCTAAGGGGATAAGCTGAGAGCGAGACTATAGCTACAACGCAGAGTGCAGCATATCATTTCAATTCGGGATAACGACATAAGCTAGATAATGAGAATCATGAAAATATTGATTGCACAACGCCTAAAGTAGGGGATTTATACACTCACCTGAGCCTACCGTCAGAGACAAACGCGCCATGCCCATTCCAAAAGAGAATAGTTCGAGAGGTTTGAGTCACTCCATCAATGACAGGTAGAGATCGAATGGGTCCAGCACGTATCCAGATTGATGAAACAGGGAGTCGCTTCGACTCTGCGAGACAAATGGCAAACAGCACTCGGTAGACCTTTTCGTGTCTGACACCCAAATCAATGTTCGAAGGCTTGGAAATCATAGGCACTATCATACGTGTTTTGGGACAGAGAGATAATTTGCAGACGGGATCATTAGAGTGTAGAGTTAAAGGAGAAGAGGTGGCCTCGGACCGGCTAAGCCGGTTCAACACACAATCGACTGCCATATTGGGAAGACCTGAATGAAGCAAAGGGAGGTTTGGGAGAGTGTAATGGTGCTTACATAATTAAATAAACATTTGTACTGCTCCTTCTATCGAGTCTACTACCAGCTACAGTGAAAGTATCGAAGTTGTTCCGCTAAGCAAATGCTAAAGAGAACGAGAAACATCGGCACAACAACATTCTATGCCACGGCCAACTTATCCTCACACGACTTCAAATACCTTAGGTAACATCAGGCACCTTCATTTTGGACTCCCATCACTCACCGCAATGAAGGCATATTCTGCCATTTTGTCTATCTTTCTCTGGTCTAGCTTGTCAACCGCCTCTCAAGTTCCTTTCAATGCAGTAAATGACCCTAAATTTTTTGGTCTCCTCAGAAGATATCAGCCAAGGAGCAATTCCACTGTTGAGCAGATCAGGGCTCTTGCTGAAGTAAGTTATATCTCGACTTCGCAGCTCGATACATCCTGATCATCCTTTCCAGGAGCTAGACCTAGATATATGGCATTCGACTGCCAGCACCATAGATATCTATTCTCCACCATCTACATCTGTCCCGGACATACTTTCTCACATTGCCGTTACCACCTCCTGGACTCCGATAGCTGCCGATCCCCCGCTACATCCTCGGCTGAAGGACTCTGAATGGGACTTGAATTCCTTGACTAACACTACGTTTCACTCCTCTTATCATCCTTTGTACGAGGTCGACCGTTTTATGTTCGACTTGGTAGAGTTGCATCCCGGCACGACCACGATCCTGAACCTTGGACATAGCGCCCTTGGGAGAGAGATGAGGGGATTGAGGATTGCGAAGGATGATGGGATTGAACGACCTGGTATCATCATCATGGGAGCCCAACACGCTCGAGAGGTCGGATCCTTCTCTCTCTAGCTCTTACATGTCTGAACTGTGATACAGTGGATCGCCACTGCGGCATCTGTATTCTTGGCCCATGCTCTTGTCTCCAATGCGACTGAACCCTACTCCTTAATTCATCTCTTAGAACATTTCGTGCGCCAATTTTTTCTGCTAATCTTTACCTGACTAACTTTATTTCCAGAAATTCCACATAATACCTGTCCCCAACCCAGACGGATACGAATACACGTGGACTTCTGATCGATATTGGTACAAAAACAGACTGTCAACAACTCCCCGTGGTAGATGCGTCGGGTTAGATATGAACAGGTACATCATCTTCTCCTCTGTCACCTCCTTCACCCCGTCTCAATCCCTATCCTCGTTTTCTCCTGTTAAACTCCAACTCTGTTTCTCAGGAATTGGGGCTATAAATGGAAACCCCACGCTCGTGACCAAGACCCAGACTTAACAAACACCAAGGACTTGAATCTCAAACCCAAAGAACCTGTCGATCCATGCTCACACTGGTACCCAGGGAACCGTCCCTTTGAGGCCCCAGAGACCAATAATATCGCTAACTATGTTTCAACGATTCTCAATCCCAGAGCATTCTTCGATCTAAGAAGTTATGGCCAAATGAGTGAGTGCCTTGCATTTCCAGAACACCTTGTTTTAATCGTGGACGGATCCAGTTTCTACACCTTACTCCTTCTCGTGCAAACGAGTAACCAAAGATGCAGAGGACCAGCTAGAAGCTGCCCATGGTGCTGTGAGTGCCATCCACCAAGTGCATGGGAAGTCTTTCAAGGTTAGTGACTTCAATATTTGTTCCATTCCATAACTGATCTTATGCCATAATCCCGGCTAGGCTGGTCGTCTCTGTTCCTCATTATACCAGTATGTCTCCTTGATTCCAGGTAGATGAAGTTGCTAATAAATACATTCTGACTTAGAGCCCCGGGTAACGTCGTCGACTGGATGTACTCACGAGCAGGTATAAAGTATTCCTTTGCGATCCATTTACGGGATACAGGAACCGTAAGATTTCCTTGTAAGAATTTGTTCACGACTTAATTCTCATTACTCTAGTACGGATTCTCGCTACCGGCTGAGTGGATTCGGCCAGTAGGCGAGGAAACTGGCGTCATGCTGGATTATATTGCTAAATTTATGATAAAGAATAAGTACTAAGTAGTTGTGTGAGTGCTATGATCTGACTATTTCACATGTATTTTTCCTGTGCTTCTATATATCTTTGATATCCCCACAATGCCTGTGTTCCGGCTAACTTTTCAGATCTAAAGGAGGTGTGTCCAAGGTGCCCATCTGACAATTACATTAATATTGCACCTTTGTCTATCCTGCCTGTCCTTTGTAACTAAAATTTGTAAATCTACAGCTTTCCACCTTGCACAAACTGCAACCCAGTATCAATGTTCTTCTTCAAATCTACGACAGCCTTAGCGAGCAAGTCTTTCTCATCCTCGGTAATTTTTCCAAGAGGAAGGATCTTCTCAACACCTTCCTTTCCAATCTCAACACGGGCACTAAAGTAGTCAATGTCCGGGGCTTCAAGTTCCTTCCTTAGGGCCTCTCCACCTGTAGGATCAGAGGCCAAGCTGACAAAGGTTGGAACTATGCTTTTTTGACCAGAGAGAGCACGGATAATGGAGGTGGCAAATTCAGCCCCAGCGTAGGCCATAGAAAGTGTGGCAGAACCTGTGCCATCTTTTGCTTTGACGACTTCGTCACCACCAAATTGGATCCTTTTGACGAGCTCTGAGTTATCCCCTTCGGGCAGAGGATGGGAAGATTGAGATAGGAGAGGAACGATCTATGAGAGAAAGGAGATCGTCAACTCCAGCGTTTGAGAGTCAGATCGGAAGAGCGGGACGAACTGTAACACCACTGTGCCCTCCAACAACAGGGACGACAATGTCCTTGGAGAGATTCAAGTCACCCAATTTCTCAGCGACGAAGGTGGATGCCCTGACAACATCCAGTGTCGTCACGCCGAAAACTCTTCACAGCCACTATCAGTGTATATTCAGTCGACAAGTGTAGAAAAAGCACATACTTCTTTGCATTATAGACGTTGTTCTGTTTGAGCACCTCGGAGACGATAGGTACCGTGGAGTTCACGGGGTTAGAGATAACGAGCACAAATGCTTTAGGAGCGTATTTAGCTATTCCAACAGCGAGATCGCGACAGATCCCTGCGTTGATCTTGAATAGATCATCCCTAGACATCTATCATGGATGAGTAACAGTTGTCAGTCTCAACCTGTATCGCGATAAAAGAAATCACATACTCCTGGCTTGCGAGGAATGCCAGCAGGAATGATAACGATATCAGCACCAGTCAAAGCCTTTTCCAAACCACCGTCATCAGGAAGATATCCCTCCACTTTAGCAGCGGTAGCGATGTGTGAGAGATCAGCTGCGACGCCTGGGGTGTTGACGATATCATAGAGCCCAAGCTATGTAGGTTTTTTCCAAATATGCCTTGAAGACAATTAACTTTGCTTGCTTACGAACCTGTGTGACACGGGTGTTGTTCTTGAGCAAGAGGGACAAGGGTTGTCCAATTCCTCCAGATGCTCCCAAAACAACAGCTTTAACCATTTTCTGTGCAAAGTAATGTCATGAGTCTCACTAACAAGCGACTGAGGAAGAACTATTACAATTCTAAGAGGCGGTGATGGTGGTAGAATGAGAGTGGGGCGGCCCACCAAAATCAGTTTCTGCAAACTTCAGCCACGGTGGGAACCAACGCTGCTGCTGCTGCTGAATACAACATTCTTAGTCACGCTTATTACCACAAATTTGGCACAAATTATGAGCATTACAAGTGTGTTTAGAATTACAGACTCTCTGAAATTTCTCCTAGCACTTCGGCCGATAAGAGAGGGAATAATAATAGTGACCTCGGCCTACACATTCCATTCCCAAGGCTTCGGAAGAGGTGGGGGCTCTATGGGCGTGCCTGGTATACGAGTTGATACAAGAGACCAGGATGTCGGAGGGTTCAAAGTTTTCAAGAGATGTGTGTAGGACGAAGAAGATAGTGTTGATTCCGCCAATGTTGACGGTGTGTCTTGTTCTTCTAAGGAAGCCAGGGTAGGACGAATAGAGAGTGAGAAAGAAGAATAAGTCGATGATCCAGACGAGGATGAGCAGGAAGCCCGCTGAGACGCCCTAATGTCGGCTGAGATCGGATTTCCGCAATCCCACCACCATTCTCTAGAAGCTGATCCAGTGACAGATGCTGCGTCCTGGGTTCCGTTGTCTTCCTCGGCTTGATGTGACGAGTAGCGTCGTTCCTTCTCAGTCGGGGTAGAGCAATCCCACCAGTTTTTACTACCATCAAAGGGAGCACCAGCAAGTAGGGGATCGTCATCGGCGTCACCGATTTCAAGTACCATTTCTGCTGGGTTACACATAGGAAATGGTGCATACTCCCCAAGAGGCAACGACCTTCGTATCGCAGGTCCGAATGACGAAAAGTCCGAATCGTTACCGAAAGATGATATGGAATCTGAATCGGACTGTAACATCTGAAGGACTAGGGAGCGTGGAAATGACTGTTTGTCGTCCTCGTCTGTCTCAACGTCGAGATCAGAGTCGAAATACAAGGCATGGTCATGATGGTCCATCAACACCAATTCCAGGTTCCGCTTGCTAAAGAAATTTGTGTTCCAACACTGTACGATGTCGGAGATGATTAAGCTCTTGAAAGAATTATCGTTTGAAGGCTGCGTATTAATGATCGGAAGAGTGTTGTTTAAAGCCTGAGTAACATGCTATACAAAGTTCAGCTCGGTTTCTTGCGGCTCAAGCAAGAATTCATGGCAGCGAACGACATACTTCTACAATGAGATCCCAATCTTCCTTCAGGACATCAAATCTTCGCAAGATGACTGGCATTTGGGGTCTTTCTTCAGGTGGCTGCACGCGATGCAAATCTAGAACCCTGGATGGCGGCAAGGGCCAGGAAACGCCCATATTAGGAGACCGAAAGAAAGGTACATGCGAAGATTGGAGCTGATCGTGACAGTTGACGATAGTGAATTCATAAGGTCCAAGGACACTTATAGATGCATTCACCGTTTGATCTAACGGTAACTGGCTGCTTTGTTCTGTATCATGTTGCTCGAGCGATTGTGGATGGTCGACGCGATCTGACGGCGGTTCATCAGACATAACATTCAACAAATCTTCATAACTTTCTTCGGGTACGGTCGCATAATTTGAATGTTGGATGATAGGAGAGGTGGTTTGGATGGCAGGAGAGGTGGTTTGGATGGCAGGGGAGGCGGTTTGGATGGTAGGGGAGGCGGTTTGGATGGCAGGGGAGGTGGTTTGGATGGCAGGGGAGGCGGTAAAATGAAGTGTAAAACCTCGGGGCGGAGTGGGAACAGCAGATGGGTTCTGTACTTCAACAAGATGGAACCCAATGCCTCGGGTACTAAAAAACATATCATTCCAAGTTGTGATGAAATCGTAGAGTATCATAACCCTGGTGGGCCAAGAATCGATGTCGTCGGGATGGACTTGCAAGTTATGCAATATTGTTCCGCTGTATATACCGCGGAGATGCTGGAATGAAAGTTAGCTCCGTGATAACGTGGCAAGGATGGCCGTGATCTCACTGTTAAGAACACGGCCCAGTCTCTCTGAAAAATATCCCTCGATGCATCTGCCAGTGGTCGAGGCATAGGTGGAGGAGTAACCCAGGTTAGATAATCAAGCCTGAGCACTTTGCTCGTTACTTTTGCACCCCTATCCCAGCTTCTTGCAGGAACTGGCCTACTGAAGCACTCTGGCGCCATGACCTCAAGCCTTTTCCGATATGGCCCAGGGACAGATGGCTCATTGGACCTGGGCCATACGAAAATCCGCGCTGAAGTGAATTGATGATGTTCCGACCTACCAGACGATGTGGCAGGATTGACCTCGATGGAACTTTCCTCGTTGGGGTGCCGGGTCAAAGTAGCAGTGTCAATTGCACCGAATCCGTGCTCTTGAGGGGCACGACCATAACGGTCAGGATTCCAACGAATAGCCTTGTCATGTTGACGTGTTTGAATCGCTGACCCGTAACGAAAAAAGGCTCTAAGAATGGTGGTCAGATACATAACGCAGAGCAAGGACAACCATGCGCAATGGCAGTGGCAAATTGACTAGATAGTGGGTGTACGATCCGAATGACTGGTATAAAGAGACAAAGTGCTCCTATTAGTAGTGGGAATGAATGAAGTTAGAGTGACAATTGCTGGTGATTTGGATGAGAAGAAAAACCAACCCAGTGGCAGCCAGCACACCCGTCTATAAAGTGACAAACTTCCGCGAACTGCGCCTGCTTTGAAGGGTTGCTTGTTGCGAAGGGATGACTGATCAGCTACAGCCAGGAAGGATGAGACAGATCACAGATCAATCTGGTAAAATCATCTACATTACCTCGGAAGGTTGCCAGCTATCCTGGTCATTGCTGAAGTGCCTGCCCAGGTACGAGTGTTCTGGATGCCTAGCACAGAAACAGTATGTCCATTCTCCAACTGGTAGCAAGGTTGGATCCATTGGAAGCGAATTTTGCTGACGCTATGAACGAGTTTCTTCTTTGGAGTGACACACTCACAGTGATGGCAACAATAAAAGACAACGCCCTCTTGGCTCTTGGGCGGTGATGAGCACGTCAACGGGTTGTTATACAGTACAGGTGACTTATGCTAGATATAACCACCTATGAGAGAAATATAACAAGTCAAGGCGACTAGTTCACTAATGAGTCTGACCGTAAGCTAGGAGTGCTAGTGCTAGTGATACTTGAAGTTCACCGCTGGCTGTCATTCAGCCTAAATGTATTGTGAATCAGCATCTGTTCAAGCTTCAAATCGGGTTCAATAAGTAAAGAATTAAACCTGAGTCGGGCTCAAAAGAAAAAACGGATATGAGTAGAGACTATGCACTCAGTCTGCCTTTTCTCGCCTCCTACTGGACTACTGTGACTACTCGACATCCCGTAAAAGTGGTGGTGCCAGACAACACATCAGGCTAGCTGTCTCAGAAAGGGCCTAGAATGAACTGCTGTTTGCAGGTAGAGAGGTCACAACTGTGCTGAAACCAAAGGAACGCTGAGGTTGCTTGTCATGGCCGATGTCATCGTAGGCGCGAAGCGGATATCGTAAGACACTTGAATAAGTATGTACTACACAGGAAATCGCTCCAAGAGCAGATGCGCACCAGCGACTGGTCTAGAACGTCGAGGGTGTACGTCTAACTAATGGATGGTGATGGTATTGATGATGTGACGTCGTCAACGTTTCGTAAAAATTTCAAGGTTTACCTGATCAGTTTTCACGGACCACAAACATGATGTAGTAGTATAGACATAATATTGGAGGTATAACTACAGCTCTTCAGGAATACATACCGCTCGACAGGATTCATTGGGAAACATCATCTTTACTTGCTTGGAAAACGTTGGTGATCCAGATTCATAGCAAGGGCGCTCGATCAGACGCTGATGAACGTTTATCGGGTGGTTTCTGGCACAACGAATACATAATCAATTCGCCGGGTTATACACAAGTCTAGTCGGAGTTAATCAAGGGAAGAAAAGTGGAATTGGTTGACTCACTTCAATACTACAGGTAAGTTACTTAGGGATCTTACCGCTCAGCTCCCTTTCCAACTGGACAAGTGCTTGCGTGTGAGGATGTTCCCAAAGGGCCACTGCAGCCGTCGAGTCTATTGGAGGCAAAGGCCTGCGTGGTACACCTCCATAGCCATAGAGTTTCTCGAGCAGAAACTTGGTCCCTGCAATGGAGGCTTTTGCAATCGTGTAGTCTGCTCGAGCGATGATGCCTTGAAGGTGTTGCGCTTCCGATAGATTGGAAAGATCTATCCGAGATGCTTCCGACAACTTGAATAGCTGAGCTATGGCATACTGGCGGAGAGGACATGAGAAGGAACAGGAGTTCAGCAGTGAGATAGCACATACAGGTGCAACATTTGCAAGACCAGTGATAGCACCATGAGCATTCGCAAAGGTCGAAGGTGTCAAGAAGTCGATGAACCCGCCCAAAACTAGGAAAGGAACGGCAGGGGAGAATTCGGATCTCTTGGCATGAAAGCTGGGTTGTGAAACAATATCGGCAATTCTGGTCAGCTTGCCAACGTTGCCACATCTGCTCAATACAATTATCAGTCACTTGAGGGTACAGGATTCAATAAAACAAACGTCAGTTTGACACCACAGATATTTGGGGATTCTATCGCGAGTTCGGAAATCAGGTCGGAATCAAGGTCAATCCCACCGCTAGCACCAGGATCTGAAAGATGAAAGTGCTGGGTACAGGTACAGAAGAGAGCAAGATATTTGTTACTCACAATTGTAGATCATAACTGGAATAGGGCTTTGTTTGGCGACCTCTAGGAAGAACGCCTTCAGAGCATCGTTGGTCAGGGCTCCTGCAAAATAACCGCTGGCGATTACGATGGCATAATCAGCTCCAGCAGCAGCAGCAGCTTTTGATAGCTCAATCGTTTCTCTCGTGCTGTGTGCACCTGTTCCAGCTATAAGGGGAACGTTAATAAGCCCCTTGGAGTCCAGTACCCTACGAGCAACTTTGATCAACGAGATGCGTTCAGCAGGCGAAAGGTGAACAGCCTCCCCCATGGATCCAGCTAGTATTGGGCCCACACCAGCAGAGGCTACTCTTGCGACGTGTTGCTCAAATGAAACGATGTCTGGAAAAAACATGGTCAGCTTGAATGAGTGTAACTTGGAACAACCTACCAAGCTCCTCGGAATCCGGAAGAAAAAAGGTTGGAATGGGGGCATAAATACCGGGAAGGAGGGTGCGATCCGCATGGGATGCAACACCGTTTACAATGTTCGCTGCCATCCTGAAGGAGGAAGGTTAAGGCTGTCGACTACTGAGTGCGCATTTTATACCAAGGCATGATCGGCCCGGAAACGACAGATAGCCGGCCCGTTCTGTGCGCCCGTGTGAAGACACGTTACACAACCCCCTGCAACCAGAGCGACGAGCGATGGCCGGATTGAGTGTGCAGAATGCTATTCATAGAAATCCAGAGCGCACATAAGTTGACTGGACGTGCGTGTTCTTAAATAGGATGCCTTGATTCACATTGAATAAAACATCTGGGTTGCTGTACTACACCAGGGTCTGCTAGACCAAAAGAACATCATATCAATGAGTTGAATACCTCATAGGGCAAGATAGGTGGGTATCTTCCAGTGTGGATTCGGGACGTAGCTGGCCGATAAAACCCGTCCATAAGTCGGATTGTCGGACCTCTTGCATCATCAATGCCCCGGGGGAACCACGGAGCGGAATCTCGCCTCTAAAACCCGATCAAAAAGAGAGCAGCAAGTCACGCGCAATTACAAGCTGATTCATTATATGATTATCTGCCATGGATAGGAAGGGTGCGCCTTATTGAATCTCGAATGGAAGCTGACAGGATTGAGGGAGCTGACAGTGATAGGACAAAGAAGGAAACAACCGGTCATGTGATCAGATGGATGGCGGAAGCTCGGAAAATCTTCCTAATCTAGTACACTCCCCAGGAACACTGAGTCAATTAAATCACATTTTGGCGCAAGTTGGCAACGTGGGCACACCACATTTTCACGTTGAACATGATACCATCCAGGGGCAGTAAAACCAGCTTCATAGCTAGTGGCCCTAGACCCTTCATCGCTGCGAAACTGGTCCAGTAGACTCTCCCTTAAATCATACCTCCCAAAACCCATACCCCCCTATAACCCATGGCCTCAGAGGAAAACCAAGTTGGTTTGCAGGGGATTCTGCCTAAAAACCCATAACTCTCCCATACCCAACAACTCATAGCTCTCTAAGCAGAAAACCCATAATTCTGTAGTTGGTTTTTCGGAAATTCTATACATTTCCATATTGATTTGAATCCAAGGTCCTGACGACGTTGGGTCAGTGACCCACAGGCAACCCCCAGGTCTACTACCCCTTGCAACCAGCTGATTCTTGCCTGAAATACACTAAGCCTAGTGGTCATCCTTGAAATACGCTTTGATTACACAGTATTTTACTCATTGGTATTTCACTCATACAGAAGGAGCCAATGGGTTGTTCTTGCAACCTTATGTCTCACTCCTACATGCTGCGAATCAGTCCTAAGAATGAAGCAGTAAGAAGCAAATTCCTTCAATCCAACACCATTTACACGCCATTTTTACATCTTGCCTCGTATCATGGGTAGCATGAAGCTAGCAGGGACTCGTAGAATTTTACAGTTCTCAGGCAGGGGAGCAAATTCGAAACGAGGGGTATGTTCAAGAATTTAAAACTTGCATTCCATGACGCCGAGAGGATAGGAAGGTTCCGTGGGTTGGGATCGAAGAAATGAGGCAAGCGAGGAATGCACGAAAATCTCAAACTACACAGAACAAACAGCGCTTCAATAGGGCTGATGAACTTTGATTGAACAGAAAGAACTCACGCAATACACGCTCTAATGTCCGCCGCTACATCATTGTGTTAGTATCTTCATTGCTCATGAGGTACTGGAAAAGCGAACACTCACCAAAAGTCAGTCAATTTCGAGAACAGAGCCAAGATCAGTGGTACAAGATAGATCTAAGCAAGTTCAGTTAACTTACAGATTGGCGTAAACACCAAGATCAACCTTGTCATGTTTCGTGCCAAGTACGAGGAATCAGTCTGGAACCAGGAGCTGACGTCTTCTCCCCAGACTGCAGGGATTCTAGGAACAACGCTGAACCAAGCATCCAAAATTATGATCGTCGCAGAGGCTTACCGTTTATAGGCACAGTAATGCTCTGGCCTTTTGTACAGTCGTTGAATATCAACCATCTTCTTAAATTTGGTCTGGACCAGGAAGGAAAGGGGAATAACATCATCTTTCCAGCTACACGCACTGTGTCGGGAGCCCGGATGGATATGTAATGATTCCTGTGACCTTATGTTGAAGAAGTTTGAAAAAACTTCGAGTTGGAACTTACCTTTATGACAGCATCCATTAAATCTGGGTTTGCTATAATTTCCTGGTGTAAGCGATCTTGAACTTATGCATGTCTACTTGGCTTATTGAGGACCAGTACATAGTGTTTTCTGTAATATCATGTCCAGCTATGACAATTGTGCTGTAAAAGAAAAGTTGCAGTAATGCCTTGAATGAAAAGTAGTGCTTTCAAGGCTGATACCAGCATCGTCATGCATGAAGGCGAAAGCGCCCCGGCAATTGCGATAGGGTCGGATAGGCTAACAAGTTCATCCTAGAGTACACATTTTGGCGAACAGTGTCCAGGACTACTGTGATACAACTCCGTTTAGAGTCGTGACGTGAATGCGTGAATGCGTGAAAACTTGATGATCCATTTGAATCGAACTGAGAGGTTCTTGAAGAGGACCTACATAGCCACCTATCATTATCAAATGCAAACGTTTTCGTGTCCCTCAGCATTGAATCTACTTGTTTACACATGTCATCCGAATATGTAGGTATTGCAGGTGATCAGTTTTTGTCATGCATTGAAAAGATAATAGTTATGATAGAAAACCACTTATGAAGGAAGGGACGATCAAAATAAGCATACTATTATACAACCTGGGAACAAATTACCTCCAGTAAGAGGCAAACTCTTCAATCAAAGAGCAGACACCTGCAATGGCATCTGCAAGCCCATCTCCATCTTGCCTCGTATCACGGGCAGCATCAGGCCAGCAGGTGCTCGTAAGATTTCATAGTTCTCAGGCGGAGGAGCAAACTTGAAACGAGAGATAAGTTCGAAAATTAAAACCTGAAGTTCCATGAGACTGAGGACAGAAAGTTTATCGTGAGCTTGAGACAGAGGAGAGGAACTCAGAACGTACGCAAATCGCCAACTAGATAAAGAACAGGCGGGGATTCAGCAAAAGCTGGTGAGCTGTGGCTTTAATATCAATAAAAGGAACTTACCCAATGCAGGCTCTAATGCCTGCCGCTACGTCATTGTGTTAGTACCTTTGTTGCTTACAGGTACTGGAAGAGTGAACACTCACAAAATGTCAGCCTATTTCGAGGATGGAGTCAACATCAGTTATACAGGATACATCTAAACGCAAGTCCAGTTCACGTACAAATTAGCATGCACACCAAGATTAACTTTGTCATGTTTCGCGCCAGGTACGAGAAATCTTTCTGGATTCCACGAGTTGGCATCTTCTCCCCATACTTCAGGGATTCTACAAACAGCACTGAGCCAAGCATGCAAAGTTATAATCATCGCGAAAGCTTACCGGTTATAGGCGCAGATTGAGATACCAATGCTCTGACCCTTTTGTACAGTCACTGAATCAACCATCTTCCCAGATTTGGTTTGGATTGGGAAGGAAAGAGGAATAACATCATCTTTTCCAGCTACACGTATCAAATTGGGAACAATCGGGTGCATGCGCAATGATTCCTGTGACTCTAGGTTAGAGGACTTCGAAAGAACTTTAGACTGGTGATACCTTTATGACAGCATTCAAAAGGGGCAAGCCGTCCAGTACCCTGGAGGTGAGCTCGGACTCTCTATCAAATCCGGGGTTTTCACGAGTAGCCATGATTTCCTGGCGCAGGCGATCTTGAACCTCTGGATGTCTACTTAACTCGTAGAGAACCCAGGACATAGTGTTTGCTGTAGTATCATGTCCAGCTAGGATGATTGTACTATAGGAAAGTTCATGCATCGAACGAAAAGTAGTGCTTTCAGGGTTGATACGTACGACATCTGATTCAGGATCTCATCCTCAGTCATCTTATGTTTCGCATCTTCAGCCATATTGGAGCGAACTACAGCAAGAATGAAACGACGGCATCGATCCCAAGGATCGACAGATTACTAACCTAACAGGGTCAGCACATCTTTTTTCTTCTCTTCTTCGGCAAGAATATCGCCTGCCTTGTCGGAAATCAAGTCCTTGGCAGTCCTCTTTGCAAGTTGAACGAAGTGACGGAATCGTATATATTCTCGAGTGGGTATATATTGAACTAGGTTGAGTAGTTTGCGAGGAAAATACGGCCAAAAGTGCCTAAAGAGAATATCCCATCGAGATGGGTAAAGTACTGAGTCGATACTGTTATAACGTGAGACAGATGAATCTGGAAGAGATACGAGGTGAGCCCATACAACAGATTTCGAAATGCTTTCACAAATGGACCATCGACTGCATCAAGAGCATGAAACTCATAGTCAAGGGAGGCTGGATAATTGATCCGGTGAGTGAATGCTTGAAAAAAAAAACGCCTCCGCCCGCCTTGAGACTCACCTCTACCGATGACATCTAGGGTAGTACTTTTCGGCGGTCAACAGGCTCGTCGAGAGATAAACATGAATCCTACCGAGAAAGCCAGGTTGATAAGTTGATCGAGTGCTCTCCCTTTATTTTATCTGCCTCGACTTTGAGCATCCTACACAACTTGAGGAAGATAATCACTTCTATTGAATGACAGTAATAATGAGTAAGAAATCTTACGTGATCAACCGAACTCTGGAATACGGGAAATAGTGTACGAAGCTGAGAGGCAGCGAATGCCGGGTTCATTGCTTTTCTCTGGCGAGAATGCGCAGCTCCTTCACAGCGTGTTAACGAGATTCGCTCTGGCACAAAGATCTGCGAAGTGCTCAGCCCTCGAACTTACCGACTGCAGCTACGATACCGTCTCCTATGATCAGCCTTACGGACTGGTCGACATCAAGTCGCTTGGGATAAGAATATCCTGAAGTGTGAAGGACATGTTGCAGGGCAAGTGGATCAGCCAACATGAGATTATCTTCGTTGAGGCAGGTCTTCATCTTCCAAATCGTGCCGTACTCTTCGAGAAACTTGAAGTCGAAATCCCCAGCTTCTTCTTGACTGCGAAATTCATATTCATGACCTAACCGAACAGTGAGCAGTGAAAGTAGATAATATCGTTTCTAAAGAGCATCCGCACCAAGTAGAAAAGACGGGGATCGTGGACCACGGATATCGGAGAGTGTATTACGA
Organism: Pterula multifida; assembly: GCA_900068985.1. Taxonomy (NCBI): domain Eukaryota; kingdom Fungi; phylum Basidiomycota; class Agaricomycetes; order Agaricales; family Pterulaceae; genus Pterula; species Pterula multifida. Next base: position 46,617 of record CEMT01386546.1, read on the forward strand.
CGGAGAAGTCGCCTCAAAACGAGCAAGAGACAAGTGGATAGAAGAAATAGAGGAAATAGAAGGAGTGTGTGCATTCTTGCGGCTAGCAGAGTGAGCTTAGGCTAGGTGTTCCAACGGTGGGGTATGTTAAGGATATTGACCTGAGGAGACTCAAACAGGATACTTATACCCTCACTGTAAGCCAGTGTGACTACGAGCAGAAGCTCCTCTACTTAATGGGGTTTTTGTTCTCACGCGAAAGGTGTTTCGGGTCTGCGAAACATATTACGCTGAAGAGATGACCAAGAGAAGGAGGACGGCACCCGATGATGACAGCCAGTTCGTACGGTCTGTCTAGCATCATCATATGTACATGGAGTGGAAAACCACTCGGAAACAGTCCGCCAATCGGCTAACAAAGTTCATTGTTAGCAAATGCGGTATAGGGAACGGGAATGTTCTCTCACGATGCCCAGGGCTGCTGTAATACAGCCCCGTTCAAAATCCTGAGGCCTCAACGTTCAACTTTCGGTGATCCGTACGAATCGTCTTATTATGATGTTCTGAAGTGTCTCAGAGCAAGAGTTCAGAGAGGAAATGTGAGAAAAGTCACGTTCGCCTGAAACTGTGAATATTAGCGATCGAAAGCATAATTGAGTCCCTTGAAGATCATACCAGGGTGAAGGTGGAGAGAAGAGACGGCGTTCTGTAGAAAGACGGGACTGTCGACGTATGTACATCTATCATAACCGAGTTAAAACAATACAAAAAGTGAACTTTGCAGCTGCGAGTTCCTAGGGTTATCAGTTAGAACCAAGCTTGGCAACTCATGTAAATCCCATACGATCGAATAATGACAAATGACACATCGAATCTTTTGCAGGAGCAGAACAACGAGAAAGCCCGAGCTGAACGCTGAACGTTGAGAGACTCTGATGGAGAAGACGCTACGTTAGGTAATTCGAAACTCTCTATAACGCGTCTCCGCGTCTCAGGGTGAAACTATCCAAAACACCGACCTTCTGGCCCTGCGAATGGTTAGACCATGAAGATCGTGCTGGGATCAAATCACTTCGCTACGATGGGGAAACGTCACCTTGAGCTTCTTATATCGTCCAACATGCGATAACATCATTTCTAATTGCAAGCCTCAGCCAAAACGAAGTAAACCACGACCTCGTACAGTATGAAAGTCGCAGCGGAGGATGTCTATTTGTTGTACGAGAACTAGGCATCACTCGGTACGTAGTGGACGCCAGTAAAAGTAAACAGATCATATGATTACTTGATACTTGATCAAGTCCGTGACTTACTAGTACTGTACTACTACTATAGTGGTACCATAATATCATTTGTCCGACAGAGAGCATAGGCGTTGCTTGAAACAGCGATATTCCCGGGCAAGCAACTTTCTTTTGAAACACCATTGCATTGTTCTGGATACTTATCCTTGATATAGTATACTAATTGGCATTCCTTGAAGTTGAATGCTTTACGAAGTTCCTCCCAGGCTCCCTCTGGATCTTGTGCCTGGATACATCCAAGTTCCATGAACCACGACACCACGTACAATATCTGTAGCAATGGAAAGTTTGAAATCTTCATTTATATCCGGAGATGTCCCAGTACTGGCCTGATGTTGTGAGTGGTTTCTAGTAAGATCTCAGATCCCAATGACCAGCCGAATAGTACCCATCCATTGATGCGAGGAATCTGTTGATAGGATGACCACAAAAGCCACAAACCAGTGATATGCGTTATGATCGTCTGGTGCCAGACACACGCCAGGATCAAGTTGAATTTTGGTATACCCTCGTCCTAAGTTGCAAACGACAGGCTTGTGTCGGTGATTTGTCATCCACGGTTACAGCGATTCCAATGAACACCCGTTTCATTGATTTTGATTGGTGGACATAGTATACTCTGGTCAGCTAATATATATCGATATATCTGCGAATCCCTCATATGTCGCTTGCCGAGAATCGGGGATCGACGAAGGGCTTGCTTCCCACGAAACAGTGGGAGTTTCTGGTTCGATCCTAATAGAGAGAAATGATTGGACATCGTTTTTTTTGCCCACGTCTGTAGTATCGTCAATTAATTGGATAGCTACTTACGAGGGTTCATCTTAATCAGTCCTTCATTGCTCATCGAAGTTGCATCTCCAGTGTGGCCGAATTTAGATGGACACCTCCAGTCTTTCTCACAGTGCTTAATTACCAAACAACCTTCTAAGGCACCATACTTGGTGCGTTTCCCCACGATGGGATGCCATGTAACTGTATGTGTCCTAATGTAAAGAATAGCTTAGTCGCATTCTAGTAGAGTAGCTAGCAACAGTGTAAGTACTATCGATCGCTGATCATCTTGCTGAACAATGGTTCTCCTTGAATTTATCTGGGTTTGATCTGCCAGTGATAATCTCGATGTTCAACACTTCACCTGGTTCTCAGATATCGATATCGGCCACGACGTTGTCGATTATTTAGTAGTGGAACCTTAAGTTTCAGTTATGCCTCTCTAGAACTATACAAGGGCTCGTTCCAAGAGCATTTGCTAAACGAATTATAGGTCGTTTCACCATTGAAACAGTCAATGAGTACAGACTAGGAACGGTTCGGCTCGTTGCCCGTCGGTCACAGGCTACATTAGCAATGTTGCGAATATATGGCGATACTTATGCTCTGAGGCACCGTAGGTCATTTCATTGAGCATATCCGCTATCAATTACGGCGGTGAGTCCATGGTGATCGGCCTTGAAGGATATTTGGATTAATAATCCTCTATCCCCCAACTCGACGATACAGACGAATGAACTGAAATAAGACATCATTCAGGAGAATAAAGGAGATATCTAGGATGGCAGCCTCACCTCGCAAACTCGAATACAGTTGCAGTAGCCTCGGCTTCCAATTTAAGCTGCCAGAGCTATTGGAGATTACAAAGGTTCTTGGCGATTTATAGATAAACTTCTGCTAGGCCGAACCTTCTGTACTCAAGTAGTTGCCAAGGGGTCAGAATGAAGAGAAAGATAATAAATCCATGGGGTAATGTCGAAAATGTGGCGACATCGTCACAAGTGTAGGAACCACCAGAAGCTATAGGAGGTTACTGACCGTTTTTGTTACAAGGCGCTGGTTTCGTCACCAGAGGAGAAGAGAGAAATGAAAGTGGAGTTCAGAGTTAGCAGCAAGCGCATAGCCTTTTCAACCTCATGATCCAGCCTTAACTCTTAGTAGAGTTCAAGCCTGCAGTGGCTACTAGGGTTGATTGTAGTTGGCTAGCTGGCAACTTGTATGTATATAGAAGATACTTGAGATGTGCACTATAATAGACTTGAGGTGAAAAGCAGATGGGACTGAATGAGAAATTGAGTAAAGATAAGGGGATGGCATGTGGCGCCAAGCGGGGGGCCTTCGGGAGGAGGCCCGGATGGACGGTGAGTTTGCGGGGTAAAACTGGGGAAATTTGTTGGTAGACCCAATCAGAGTCGGTCAAGTTTCAACTGAAAATCTGACTGACTTACTCCAACTTCAGAGCCCCACACACACACCGCCCTTTCCTTCTTCGCCTCACCACTTCACTGCCTCATCAGGCCTCTACCTTTACTCTCATCACCCTCTGTTACCCCTCATTCTGGGCCCCTTCCCTGCACATTATCTGTATTGCCTATCCATTCAGCTTCCATGGTTAGCAGTCATCATCATATACTCCGAGGATCAAGGGTCGTTTTACAACTTATAATCCTCTAATTTAGCCTACTCGCGTTGAACTTCCAACGAGGCCTGAGAAGCTGCCTAGAGAACCTATAAATCATGACAACCATAGTGCAGCGAGCAAGAACGCGCAGCATCGCGATGCGTTGCGACTAGCGTTGGGAAGTATTCTGACACCTGTGAGTCCCTCTCTCCTTGCAACGCTTTTCTTTTTCTATTTTTGTTTCTCATGTTTTTCTATCATCCCTGACAATATTTATCATACTAATCCACGCGATTTTGCCTCTTTAGAAACGTCCTCAGTTGTCCCGATCCTGCTCCTCCGGAAGCACGACTCCATCTAATCTGTCTCATACTCCTGCCATATCAACACCCTCTCCCCCACCTCATCCAAACCCACCTCATGGTATCGGACGGACGCCAGAGCCCTATTTTGTTCACTCCCACCCATACTTACACCCTCACTTATACCATCCGTCTCGGCTTGGAACATCAGTTGAGTTCATTCGTCACATTTTTCCCGCATCGAGAATTTTTTCTGACTATTTTTCTCACCTCAATCTTTTCTCCGCCCGTCCTGGATGTTAGGAAGCACATGTTCACGACGATGACTTGTCACTTCCGACCTCTTCCAACGCATCGGTAGAAGCATTACCTTTCACTGCTGAGCACAGTAGTCCACCGTCACCGCATTCTAGAACCCATACTCCACCGAGTGAAATTGCGAATGACAGCACAATCGTCCACCAACCTGTACCTATCTCCGCCACTGGTCATGCCACTGCGGGTGAACTCCCGGTCGTGGTCATATCGCGTTCGCCGGGGGGGTCCGGCACACCCAAAGCTAAATTTATCGAGACATTACAGTCGAAGAGTGCTTGGGATGCTCTTATTCATGGATCCTTCTCATGATACACGGTTGCGGTTGTCGTTGATTAGTGCCTTTCTTCCCTCGTATGTCGTGTCTTCCACTTGTGTCTTCCACTGAGTCTGTTCGGAGGTTTCCGAGCTGCTGGTTTCGCTCTGGGTTTTCCACCACGGATTCATATGTCCAAGATCTTGAATGTCGCATACGATTACTTTTACAGATGTCAAGATACATCTCACGGGTTGATCAGACGGACACCCTTTCTCTTTTCTCTCCTTCACATTCCGCCTTTGATTATCTTTTCATTACCCACTACTCTGTCACCAATTACCACATTTTCCTTACTATATGTATGTGATTGTAAATGTATCTCGTTTATCCACAGACGGATATATATTCTACTTCTGATTTGTTATCTGCGCAAAGTTCCTTGGTCATCATGTACCCATCCTCGGTATAGGTATTCGGAGGCCAAGCCATGCTCAAGGTTCTCCTACCACCACTCTTCCTATTCCTCCCTCGATCACCCATCAAATTAACAGATCTTCCCACCTCTGAAATGAGTGACCAACATCCCATCCACCGATTAATCACGTAACCCCTTGAAGCATTCTCGTACAAAGCCCAAAGAATCCAGGATGCCCAACTCACACGCAAGGAGATCACTTCCTGATTTGGGTTCGATGTTGAGTTTGTCCAGAAGATCACTGAGGATGACGAGCATAATGAGATGATCTTGCAGCATTTGTTGAAAGAAAGTAGGTCCTGCGTTGGCGGGAATTGCGCTACCAATGCGGATGACTATCGTTCGATGGCGAGTGGGAATAAGTTTGGGGAGGGACGCGAGTAGAGGACAATTGAGGAGGTGTCCAAGGACAAGATAGCTGGAGCCTGGCTGTAAGATATATCCGTGTATTGTGATATGATCACCAGTTTGAGATCTTGATTAGTATGTATACGAGGATGGTTTGTTAGATCTGGAGGGGTGAATGCCTTGAGTATTGAACTTGATGGCATTACCCTTCTGTACTCCCGATTCACATAGAGTGCTTAGCTGAGATAGCTTCATTGTTATGTAAAGCATCCGTGAAATAGACTATGGTGATTTATACAGTAGACAGCGTTAAATCAGCTATCTACACACTGCAACAAGGGTGTGGCACGTACATCCCAAATTATGAGTCTTTTTCAAAGATCACCTCGACGAACATGATATGGACAACTGGAGAGTCTTTCTAGATTTTGTCGCTGATTCTTATTAGCCAGAGTACCGCCTGCGACAGATCTGAATCCCGGGGGCTTTCTTAACTGCTGTCCGGACTGTCTGTCTGCTTTGTGGGAATACATGTCTGAACCAAACAGCATAGGATCACCTGCAGCCTGAAATGGAAAATTCCTGTATCAAACCATCAGCGATAAGCATTAACTTTGTAGCTCAGAGTATAGATGTGAGGATGAGCTCAGCCCATTAGTGGTGGATAGTCAGTGAAGGTCGTGAAGTCACATGTAAGTAGTCCACCTTCAGTGCTCTTCAGCTTTGGTCCGTCCCTGATAATGATAATCTTACAAAATCACAAGTGCATGATAGAGCAGGATCATGTCTGCTAGCACGGGTGTATGAGCCCAACTAGTACTAACATTAAAGATTCAGCTCGATCTCCGACGTCGATCTCGGAACAGCTCCACATTCGGAAGTGCCGATTGAGCCAAGGATGCCATCTATAGCAGGTACATAAAAAATTCTATAACACAACGATGAACCATAGTATAATTTACACAGCAGAGAAGGTTGGAGGACATGATTAGTAGGACGCGATACCGGAAGGACAACAAAACGACGTCAACGACGTACAGCATCGAGTAATCCAGAAAAGCAGAAAGCATAGGAACGTTCATACGAAAGCCGCTGGTGACAATCTGACAACACCCGTCTGTCTCACCGTCCTTCCCTCGCTCCCGAAATACCTGTCCGTCTCAAAAGACCAGTACAAACTTCCACAAATCCAATCTTCCAATCCACTCACATACGCCTTGACATCGGCATCGATATCGCTGGGCCGTGTTGAGTTTCCGCATCTTCGTGCGCCCCATGAAGGTAGCTCGTGTTTCTGTGCGAGAAATGCGGAGAGGGTAGATCTGTATAACGTGTTGATATACGCAATTGATGCTTGTGGGTCTAAACCATTAGAGAATACGAGGATCGAGACGAAGTTGTACAGACTGCCGTGGTGCTGAGAGAGGTTGTAATCGTAGACATCCTGTGTGGATAATGTACCAGGTGATACAGATAAACGAGAAGCGGCTTGAACCTACAGTTGACCAGCTGATCAAATCGATGGCTAACATCGTTAGCTCTCTGATTATCGGGTGCTGCAGCACCTCCGCCGGTAGATCCAACCCGTACGCGTATTGCAATAGCAGGAATGCTGTCTCATACACGGTAGCCTCTCTCTGCCACTCGATGTATGATTCCACATCCGAGACAACGAAGGAATGTCGGTTTTGAGTTTGTCGTATTCGTGCCCCAATGAGCCGTCTGATGGAATCTAGGATACGATACCGTAGGTGGGAAGAAGTGGTATAGTGCAACTGTTTCCATGACCTACGATTGTGCAAATAGTCAGGAGAATATCGTCAAATACAAGTAGAAGAGACGTACGCAAACCAAAAGTCATCATAATGGGCTGGATCCTTCCCTTCCAGAACCCTTATGATACGCTCTACAAACCGTATATATTCCTGACTGTCTGAACATTCCGCCAGATCACATAGCCAATAAACGAGCCTCAGTAACTGACAACATACTCTCAATTTCTCATTCGACCTGACCCCTTTGTAGCACACAGATGTCAAGAGGCCCATGAGTGAGCCCACTGAGTGGGGATTTGGATGGGCGGTATACCGACGATGAGTAGCAACTATGCTGTGATGAGCTGGGTTGACTGTTTCGAGCCATTCTGAGGCGAAAACGTGTTGGTAGAGGGGATTTATGGAAGGCGAGAATGGACATAGAGAGGGAAAGTCGGGGAGGACTATGTTTTCCGTGTGCGGAGCTTGGATCATTGAGATGGTCGCAAGTATTAACGTGATACCAACCTGAAGGACGGCAAGTTTGGAATGGGACGATATATACGCACTGGAGAAACAAAGAATGTGCCCGGGGTAGCGCTATTGTTCCTCGGGATGAAGGCGTGGCTAAGATCAAGAAGAACAAAAGAACCGATGTTTGAACACTCGAAGCAGAAATGAATGCAAAGATTCCAGAGAACAAAAGAACCAGTAATAGATATATAGTTCGCTAGTGCCTCCTGAGCTTGATATAAAACTCAAGTGGCCTGGATGATCCATCACATAGCAAGAAAGGTAGAATTAGCCGCTGGTCGTGTCCAGTTGACAGACGAGGTATTCGAATGGATTCCAGAGGTTACATCTTTGCACGGGATGTCGGCAATAGAACCTTGTAGAGTATAAGCCAATTGGTCACTGATATGAATTGGAGATGAATCTTGTATCTGTTGTATAATATATGGGCGAGGGCTCAAAGAAAGGGAGGAAGAACAATTAGTAGAATGCAGCTCGGATGATCGCGATCATGTTACTGTGGAGCTGTAAGGACCAGATTGAGATGAAGGGTAGTGTCTGTGTACGAATAAAAGTATTGTGAGAGAAACAAGAGAGACAAGACACAAATGAACCGCCAGACAAGATTTGAACTTTTGGTTCATGACCGCATGTGTGAAGGGGTAGGCCGTGGCCGTGACATCAACCGTGGCCTGCAGCGTGCTTTGCATTGAGTTTGAGAGCCACTGACTGTAATCTAGCTCTGTACAGTAACATTTACAGTTACTGAACTCCTTGACATGAATACAAGTCATCATTTTTGTTCTCAACAGTGAATTCAAAGGAGTTCTAAGGCCGGATTTTGATCCTCATGTTGTTTGTATTTTGAACTGCTTAGAAATGTGGCTGCTGCTGCTAGCGCTGATGCATGATAGATGGTGAGTAAAATCCAGCGCTTTCCCCCTTGCAGCCCTCCACAGGTGACTGTGACACTGCTACTTGACCCCTGATTACTGAGCTACTGTAAGTTATCTGCAGCGGGATCATTATTCTGCGGCTATCTCCTAATCTATATAAGGTCGAGGTCTCATCCGTTATCACTTAGTATCCATCTATCGTCCCCCCCCCACTGAAACCACCACCAGTTCAAGACTAGACTGAGCACAGTTCCATGTCAGAATTTAACTCTTACGGTCTCATCGGCGTAGGTATCGTCGGCAAAGCCATTCTCCAGGCTCTCCTCGCAGCTAAACCTACTGCCTCTATTGTCATTCTCTCCCGATCACCCACCAAATTGTCCGAGCTCGATCACCTCTCCCCAGAACAGACCAAAAATATCAAAACGGCAACTGTAGACTATACTTCTGCTGGGTCTGTCGCTGCTGCACTGAAAGAGCACAAAGTCGAGATCTTGATCGACACTGTACATGTCTATGTATTTGAGTACCACAAGGTGTTGGCGAATGCGGCGAAAGAGGCTGGTGTGAAGTTGTTCGTGCCATCCGAGTTTGGGATGGTGACCGAAGGGAATCCAAATCCGCCATTGTCAGAGAAGGCGCAGATGCATGGGTATCTCAAGGAGATTGAATTACCGTCTGTTGTAATCCAGGTCAGTAAATGTCACTTTATGGTCTAGATGGCGCTGATGGATTGCGTGCTTGTTGTGATTTGTAGAACGGAGCGTTTATGGAGTTCATTCCTTGGCTTGTCAATTCTAAGGTGGGGAAATTCCGTATTGTGGGCTCGGGCACCAAACCTTTCACGACCACATCTTTTGTTGATGCCGCAGGTAAGGACCACCTCTCGTGTTTGACTTATCTTCTGTCCCCTGGAATGGCCGACTGACAGCCTACGAAACTCAGGGTTCCTTGTCCACCTCTTAACCACCTACCCCCTTGCGGAAATCTCCTACAAAGCTTATCGAATCCAAGGTGCCCGTGTCACATTCAAGGAGATTGCTGCCAAATTCGGATTCGACGTTGAGTATGTCGAAGAAGTCGCTGAAGAGGACGAACACGGCTTAAAGTTGCAGACATCTTTGCAGCACTTGGTGGAGGCAGGTATGGCCAGTATTGGCTGGAATTTCGCTACAGATTCGGACGATGAGAGTTTGGTAGCTAGTGGGAACAAATTTTGGGAGGGCCATGAGTGGAGGACACTTGAGGAGGTGCTTAAGGATAAGGCTGTCTGGAGCCGATAATCAGTATGCATATGGAATGTCCGTTAGGTCTGAAGATTCGAAACTGAGTCCCTCAAGTTTTGACGATGAAGCACTCTAAGTCGGGAACGCAAAAGGACTTGAGCTGGACTAGGAAAATAACCGCTACACGAATCAGTCGTCTACACACCATAACAAGGGTGTACGATTGCAGCATCTAGAATATCAGAATCAAATGTTTCTTGAGTCTGAAGTTTCGTTAGAGGCCGAGGCACGCCTTGAAAGCATTACAAGGTCTCAAGATACTGAAACTCAACCTACAAAATGCATGAGATCTGAAGGTTAAACGTTCAAAGAGTACCGTAATGGGAACAAAAATACTCACCGCTTGGCATTGAAAGAGGTGGCTCCTCCGTATCCACAGGAAACGAGATCGCTAGACGTGATTTTGCGCAACTTATCCATATCATGTCTGGTGGGTCAATAGATAAAGTCGTTATGTATACAAGTAACTCAAGATGATACAACCAAGGATATACACTTGAGGGAAAACAAGTAAATGCGGGTGTGATATGCAAGAAAGTAAAAACCAAATAAAATAAAATAACACCCAAACAAGTGCCACATAGAACCATGTGTTGGGAGATCAAGTCGATACTGCTACAGGCATCCCCTCGGTAATTTTTTTCATATTCTTCGCAGCGAGAGCTTTATGGATGTGAGGGATGACACCTCCACCTGCGATAGTCGCTCGAACTAACTGGTCGAGTTCTTCGTCGCCGCGAATGGCAAGTTGGAGATGACGGGGTGTGATACGTTTCACGTTCATATCTCTCGACGCGTTTCCTGTTGTAGAAGGAGAAAAAAGCAGTTGGTTGTGTAACCGGATCAAGCGGAGACGGTCGTGAGGTTTTAAAACGCACCAGCAAGTTCCAAAACCTCAGCAGTGAGGTATTCCAGAACGGAACAGGTATACACAGCAGCTTTCGCGCCTACTCGCATTTTGTGTTGTGAATTTTTTTTCAAGTACCGATGGACACGACCAACAGGAAACTGTAATTCATTTAAGACACCATACTCCTTACAGTGAAATGGAAGTAAAAACAAACCGATAAGCCTGCTTTAACGCTTCGAGACTGTATCATCGTCGTTCGCTCATTGGCCGCTGCATCGCTTGTACCGTTGGTGACTTGAGAACTTTTATCTTTACCCGCGACCCTCTTTTTGGGTGGCATCTAGGAGTAAAAAAAAAGTGGACTGTTAGTTTTCACGAGTTTAATGAAAATACTGGTTAAAGGCGCAAAAATAAAATAAAATAAAAGTAAGGTCGACCTCTGAAGGATGATGTACAGATGGATAAGAATCCTAAGGGACGATGGTTATGATGAAGACCTACGTTGGTGATGTGAACGGAAACGCGTGATGAACGCGAAAGTGGCTTCGGATGGTGGTTAGTGTCAACAAGAATACTGATGACGTAATATTGACTCTGAGTTAGGAGATTTTTGCAAAAAATTATGATGACTAAAAGTAGATCACAAACTATGCCATACTACTGAGATCAGTAAAATAATCTGAAGCAACGAAAACAAATCAGTCAAGTATGATGAAAAGGCTCATGAACGTCGTCATTCTATGACGTCACATCCTGTCTTACAGACTATATATCCTTAGCCACCTCGTTCAAAATCTCCACTTGCCCTCATCATGAAACCCATTTTATTCCTCTTTCCTTTCGCTTTATCCACTCATGCATCCTGGTTCTCTTCAGACACCCCTTCGTACCAGTCATGGGACAACGCAAAACTCAAATCTTGGCTCATCGAAAACAATTTATGGTCTCCCTCCCTCGAATCTGCCGACCAATCCACACTTGCCGCACTTGTTTCAGCTAACTGGAACTCAGCAACAGCTTGGTCTCAGGAGCAGTATGTTTCTGCTCAAAAGACGTTTTATGACATAAAAGAGAACGCGTTTGACAAGTGGGACGAGAGCAAGTTACGTTCGTGGCTCCTCGAACAAGGCATCGTAGCACCGAAAGGTCCGAGAGAACAACTTGTACTGTTGGCGAAGAGCAGGTACAACGCCTATACTTCTGCTGCGTCCTCTCTTTCTGCTCAGGCTAGCGGTGCTGCTTCCACTGCCGTATATGGTGATACCCAGTATCAAGCTTCGAAATCCCTTGAAAGTATCGCTGCTCAGGCGACGAATCAGATGTCTAAAGCCCTCGACGATAGCAAGGATTACATATATTCGTCATGGAGCGACAGCGATTTAAAGGAGTATCTCGTGAAGAAGGGCGTTATAAAGAGCGATACTCAGAAGAAACGGGACGAGTTGTTGGCTATGATGCGCGATTCGTATGCTGGTGTTGCCGATCCTATCTGGAAAGCTTGGTCTGAATCTTACATGGTGCGTTTTCTTCTCCTCTTTTGCTCGCATCCTCAAATAACAGTTTCCCCCCTTAGCGTCAATGGTTAGTTGACCGAGGTCTCATCTCCCCTCATGATCATGCGACCCGTGCGGATCTCGCTGCATACATGCAAAAATACTATTACGATGCTAACGAATATATCTGGTCAACTTGGTCTGATACTCAGTTGAAGAGGTGGCTTGTCGACAATGGTTACATCAGGTCTGATGCTCAACTGAAGCGAGATAAAATGCTGAAGATGGTTTCGTATGTGTTGATTTCGTTTCATCGAGCCGCCCAGATTTGATATATTCTTGTAGTGACACATACGCATCGGCCACTTCGACGATAGTGAACACGTACACTGATTCCCAGCTGCGTGCTTGGGCTATCAAACATGGTTACCTACGCTCTGATGCTCAAATCAAACGTGATGAGCTAGTGGCCCTCGTGTCATCCAAGTATGCTGAAGTCAAGGCCAAAGGATCCAAACGCATGTCATCTGTCCTTTTCATTTGGCTCATATTCTGATGATCCCGTTTTAGTCGCTGACAATATCTCAGACAAGAGTTCGAAGCAATACGACGACGCCGCCGCCGATGCCAAGAAGAAATACGCAGAGGCTTCCAAGGCTGCCGGCAAGGCTTATGACGATGCCTCTGCGTATGGGAACCAACGTTATCAGGACAGTGTTGCCAAAATGGATCAGCTGTTTGCTGATACGAAGAGTGCCACTAAGGCTGGATATCTTACCTGGCCCGACGCCCGACTTAGGGCTTATTTGAGACAAAACGGGCTCAGTGAAGACATGTTACCTTCCGAACGTCCTGGCCTCATTCGTGCGTGTTTTCCTTATCTAGCCCTGTTCAGTAGCTTTCTAACCTTCAAACTCAGAGGAAACCAGGATCAGGTGGATCCAGACTACATCCAGTGTCGAAAATATTTACGCTAAGATCGCAGAGCTGGTGAACAGTGGTGTCGAAGCTGCTGAGGACAAACTTAACCAAGTTTGGGAGATTTTGACAGGGAAGGTTGACGAATCGAAGCAGGCTACTCAGGAAAAGTACCACGAAGGGAGACATGAGGCCGGAGAGCAGCTTAAAAAGGCGGGATCGAAAGTGCAAGGGGAGTTGTAGATGGAAAATTTCGCTTTCAATTCATCTTCATCTCATTTTGTTTCTTTATTCTTTCTCCCCTTAAGCTTCTTCAGACGCTTTTGGTGCTCGTACTAGGGCAAATGGACGGATGCGCGCTAATCATACACAATAATGCGAGCATGTACTACCAGCAAGAGTTCTATCGCGCTACAAATTCTACTTATGTAGTTGTATTTTACTATCCTTCAAATCTAGTGTACGATGATTCTTGCATCCACTCCCACGTACGGTAGATCAACATTCAACCTTCAAAGTTTCATTATTTAATGTAGGGAAACTACGATTCGTATGGACTTGGGCACATCAACGACAGCTCTGCAGTTGGTAGATACTTGGATCAGTACCAGAGAATTGCAACATCGAATGTGGCTGACTCCGGCTCTTTCGGTCTGTGTCTGGTTACACACCGTAGAGACCGGAACCTGTGCACAAGGAAAAGTTGAGCGAGTGATCGATTGAACCTCCAGGAATGATTTAGGTGAATATATGAGGCGTGAACACAATTGAAAGCCCAATCAATACATCGACATGGAATTCGAAACAATACTTGTAAATCGATCGTAATCTATTGGTCCTTGGTGGCCATTCAAGGTTGTGCAGCGAAACCGGTCAAGGTTTGGCAGATCAGGCTTAATCTCCTTAAGCTTGATACACATATATGGTGGCCTTGACATTGCGGGGTTTAGCGCGAGTTCTGGGAGATACTTGGGCTCAGGTCTTGCAAGATAAGAATCGTAAGGGCAAGAATCATAAAAAGCTGAGCAGGGTTGTTATCAGCAAGAATACGAGCTATGGATGTGCCAAATAAACGTTACCACCGAGATTCAGTTGTGTACGGGTAATAACCTCATGTTCCTTGTTCGCAGTGGCAGTCATTACATAGTCGAGGCAAGTGGTATATTTATGAAGGAAGTCCCTGGTACAGGACACGTTGAAACCTTCAACTCTATTCCAGATTTTGTCCAAGAGTTCGTTACTCTTCGTATAGCGAGTGAGTTTACCTCAAAGGAACAAGAGAATGAATTATCCATACCGATTTACCGTTAGTATCTTGACAGTCTTTCGAATCCTGGCATTTACGTATGTCCTCCTCAATACCACAGGGGACAGTAAGTGCTCTCGACAGATGCAAGGCTTCAGTGCGAAAGTCTCGAATCAATCCAATATAACATTATGAGTATCGAGAGGAAAGTTGTCACGCACCTTGACATGACATGACCAAGACGAGGGATAGATAAGCAGGAGAAAGAATCATATTTGGTTGTGAGAGGCTGCAGGTGATGGTAAAAGTGCGATTTCTGTCGGGAATGAGGTGAATGAACTGCGGGCCTGGGGCGGACTGGTAGTCTTCTCATATAGGGATAGCTTTGAATTGTTCAGCCTAGGGCTGTACGAAACTTCGGTGTCGGTTTGCATAAAACAAACAAAAACACGGATTGAAGAATCAAAGCGCAACATCGAGATAGACTCTATCAGGCAGCCCTTCCGAAATTTGTGTGGGGATTGCCTAGTAGCTGTGTAGTATCCAAGTGAGGCAGAATGTCGTGATCAGAGCTTCAGCTTGCAGGAGGGTTATAAGTTGAGATATACAATCGAAATACGTTCCAAACCCTGCAATTAGTCGATGGTCGCTCTCAGAAGTGAGAAACAGAACGCCATAGGCCTAACAAGACAAGGGGCAACAAGATTCCGTACAGACTCGGGCATGATCATAGAATGTAACCTGATATATATTGTTGGCTAGCGGCCCGGCGATGCTTATTCTTTTCTGCGATCTATTTTCGGAGACTGATTATTCACTTAAAAGACCAACAAGTCGGTAACCAAAGCCATTATTCTATGGTGGCCGAGAACGACACGCTCCAAA
>CEMT01386550.1:28927-41532 GCA_900068985.1 Pterula multifida
GATTACTAATACAAAGTTTATTTACTTACGTACAGTTACCCAGCGCTGTTGCTGCAGAGACCTCATGTCGTACTCTCAATGGGGAGCACAGAACCAGGCTTCCTACCAACCTGTTAACAATCCTTATCCTGCTCCTGCTCAGTCTTCTCAATATACTCCTCCTTCTCATCATCCTCCTCAATATCACAATACCGCTGATTCAAAATCTCCCTACGAGGCTGACAGATTCAAACCTAAGAAGAAAATAAACGACCCTATTTTCCTTATTCTTTTTATACTCCAGGTCAGTGAATTTCGCGCCTCATGTAACTTGTCTCTAATTTTGAACCCATCGGTCCCTAGTTCATTGGTTTTATTGTCATCTCTGTCATTGTACTCAAATCCTGGGTTGAAAACGATGGTTTAGGTGGAGGGTTGGGTAAATCAGGAACCAAATCAGGCACCTCTTTCACCTTGAACGCGTTCGTAATCGGACCAGGTTTCTTGATATCTCTCTGTGCGCTCAACCTTTTACGACCACAGGAGCACAGTCTATCTATTGCTACTTGTTGCAGCCGCAGCACTTTTGCTATCAGTTGTTTATTTCATGCTCACTCGCAAGTTCACCAAGTAAGTGCCTTTCCTCCCTGTGCTTGCCTTCATTGCCATTGACTGAGCATTCCAGGATGATAATGCATATCACACTTGTACTCTCAATTGCTCTCAACATGTGAGCTCTCGACCTGCCAACCCCTCCCTAATCCTGATGCTGTCACCATAGCGGTATCTGCGTGTACTACTGGATCACTAAGTACTACTCTGGAGCCATCATTTTCACTGTCATTGCAATACTCTCATTGCTGGCTTATTTTGGGTTCAGGAGTCGGATCCCTTTAGCTTCTCTGTTACTGCAAGTTGTTATGGATGTGTCGAAGCACCACAGGAGCGTGTTTGTGACGGCTTTCATCGCTTTGATTGTCCAAGCAGCTTTGAGTGTGTGCGTATACAGATATCTACCCAGGTACTATCATACTGATCTTCAGGGTGATTTAGATGGTTTGTATTTGTTATCATCGCCACGTACGCTTTTCTTCTCGTTCATCGCTTGAGAACGGTTTGTTTATATCAAATTGAAGATATGCCAAGTATACGCCTTCTAGCCCAGGCATGCTCTTCGTTTCCTTATCCCAGTGAAGGCATCTATCTCACTCTCCGTTGTCAGCTTGCACGAACGGTTCTTGCTCGTCTGGAAAAGTTGCTGGGCTCATATTCTTCGAGGTCTTTTCTTATCTTTGGACGAGCCAGGTTGTAGGAAACATTGCTCTAGCAACTATGGCAGGCGGTCCATATGGGTGTAAGCTGCCCCGTTACAAGTCAATCTGGGTCACTGTTAACTGTTACAATTGCTCTTATCAGGCTGGTACTACTTTGGCCCCCAACAGATGGGTGAAATGGTTCGGCGATCTCAGTTTAATTTCAGACACCTCGTTGACCTTCTTATCTTTAGCCGAAGCACCCTTCATTAACTGCTTTCGGCAGGGCATCCACGTTATCTCTTGGCTCAATCGCATTCGGATCTCTGATTGTCACAATCCTGGAGATCATTCGGCTTATTCTGGAGATGGCTAGAAATAATGCCAGCCAGGATGGACACCGTGTGTTTTCACCAAGGCTTCATTTCAAAAGCAATGAGATTGATTACCTGTATATAGCAATTGAGGCTTGCTTATTTTGCTGTGCTGCTTGCTTCATGGGCTTTATCGAGAGTCTGGTGGAGTATTTCAACAGGTTAGTCCCCACCTTTACTAGCATAGTGACTCCACTGAGACATCTCATCCTTAGATATGCATATATTGAGATTGGTGCGAGCTCAATATATGTATCAAGTCATAATCATCCTTAATGACATCCTTTAGCTTTGTATGGGAAGCCATACCTCCCCGCTGCTAAAGATACTTGGAGACTCTTCAAGGATAGGGGTGAATACCTCTTCTGTTGGCTCCTATGCTCATCTCATCACCCTCTCGCCTGACAGGCATTGATGCGCTCATCAATGACTCTCTCGTCGGTATGAGTGAGTACAGTTATATGGACATATGGAAAGAAATCTACTGATAACATAATTATAGCCATGACATGGGGAGCATATATTGTGGGGCTGTTGTCATCCTTGTTCGCCTACTTGTACCTTCGAAGTTCGTTCGTTCTCTATTAACGAGGATTCGACCGAGAATGACGTTTTTCCGTCCAGTTACTGCACCCTCATACAATACGGATGGACAGTACACAGCACCGATCGTGCTCTTCAGTTTCTTGATAGGTCTGCAATGCTGTGCGTGTTCTTCGTTCCGTGTACTTTGTCGGAGAACTGATCTTACCTCAGCATTAACCCTTTCTTCCGCTATCGAAGCTGGTGTTTCCACAATGTAAGTGATTTGCCATGGAGCAGAGTAACATCGTATAGTAACTCATCATACCTATTACTTACCTCAGTTTCGTCGGTCTTGCAGAAGACCCCTATGTACTTTCCATAAGAGCACCGGCACTATTCGGAGTATGTCGTCAATCCTGTTCGTTAGCCAAATTGTACTGACAGGTTGGTTCAGATGATCGCAGATACCTATCCTCAAGTCACTGCAGGGGTTCCCCGTGTATGAAAGGCGTGATAACTGGATTATCTCAAAAGAAGATAGTTAAATTACTTGGGTGACGACATTACCGTATCACTCTGCATATGTAAGCTATATACCATCTTGTCAGCGTAGGCTTCTATATCAGTATTGCATAACTTAATTCCTCTCAACACCTCCACGCCGAACTTGACCTTCAAACTGAAATGAGAAAAACATCTTATTTTGTTACATTCTTCGCTGTGGCCCTGACGCTCACACTCGTGTGTATTTTCAATTTTTCATTGATTGACTTGCTGGAGACGACAACAAGCTTCTTTGCTATTGTGATAGAATATCGTTTCACTACGCCAGCCACAGTGGTCGGTCTCTGTTTCACGGCGCAGTTTGATTGCAGATTCAACCTAATAGGCGTTTTTGAAGGCTGATTGTCAAGTACCCCACGTTTCTTGGGGCAACCATTACTGAACACTATGGGCTGACCAAGTTGTGTACCATGAAAATCATTTCATTCCCAGAACCAATCAATGGCGACCGTGTTGAGTATACCAATTATACATGGTGCGTATTCATCTCGATGTCCTGATAGTGTGTGGGTAATGATGTAGGCAAGAAACAGTCGTCCATTCCCCAAGCATCAGAAAGATGGCTGTGAAGACGAGAACCGTGCATTTTGTACCTCCTGGACAACGGCTGGATATGCCTCAGAATTGGCTATCGGGTTTGGCGCTGTATCATTGTTAACATTGATCATTGGGGTGAGCACCCATTCAAGACGGAGGCGGATCTGGAGAGCAGTTGCCAGTTTGGTTTTCTTTCACAGTCAGCTCCGTTTGATTGTCCAATATACACCTTTGTGGTTGAGAACTGATAAAGCATCCTTCAATTCCCCTTTCTTTCCTTTCTTGTCGGATAGGTGCTTTTCAAATGATCAGTTTCGCCATTGTGACTGACGCCTACAATGGATCCAAATTCATGTCCTTCGACCGTGCCAAGCCAGGTAAGAGACTTGCGGGCTGTTAGCAGGTATGGGTATTGAAGCCATGATTTTCTCCAGGTGCTTCGTATGCATTGACACTATTAGCTTGGGTATTTGGACTTATGATCACATTCGGGGTCATTGTTACTGGTTATTCTGCGGACAGAGGTCACAGATGGGCTGCTGGAAACAGAGCATACCAACCCGTTAACTAGTTATGGGCTTTGTTGAAAGCAAAACCATGTCCGTTCCAGTATCTGTACAATCTGATTCGCAACATCCAAGGATTATTATATAACCTAATTATCTATAAAGAAATATCACTTTATTATAGTAAGTTATACAGGGAACTGGAGTACTGTAGTTATGATGTAATCAGATTGACGATGGCCTCTACTGGTTACGAGCCTGTCCCAACTAACGAATCCACTGACCATCTCCTTACCAAACCACATAGTCCCAAGCCAAAGTCTCATAGACGCATAGTCTTCTCTCTCTTGGGTGTTTGTTTTCTGTCCTTTGTGTCCTTCCAAGCGGGAAAGTGGTACCAGCAGAACCAAGAGAACCAAGTTCAATTCGTGTCACCCGACACTACCTCGCATAGCAACTCGGCGACCGTAGTGTCGTCTTTCGGCTTATCTCCATCGTCAACACTGTCTTCCTCAGAGATATCAGGACCATCTCAATCTCTAATGCCGAGTCCAGGAAAATATAACGTCGGCTAGTGAGTATACTACTATCTGGGTTTCCCTCTCCCTTTACTCACTACCAGTCCTTGAGCTTTGTCAACTGGGGCATCTACGGCCGCAAATTTCCGCCTCAATTAATTCCAGTACAGGACTTAACGTTCGTGTCTGACCTGTATCTTGCTCTCACCGGAAGTCAACATTTATTCCAGTCACATCCTATATGCGTTTGCCAAAGTCAACGCAGATACAGGCGAAGTCTTGCTTTCTGAC
Organism: Pterula multifida; assembly: GCA_900068985.1. Taxonomy (NCBI): domain Eukaryota; kingdom Fungi; phylum Basidiomycota; class Agaricomycetes; order Agaricales; family Pterulaceae; genus Pterula; species Pterula multifida. The sequence goes on from CEMT01386550.1 coordinate 33,475, forward strand.
AAGTGGGCTGATCAAGATATTCATTACCCCGGAGATTCTTGGAACGAACCCCAAAGCAACCTTTACGGAAACTTCAAGGCTTTATACTTGCTCAAGAAGCAGAACCGTCATCTGAAGGTACTCCTCAGTATCGGTGGTTGGACTTACTCCCCTAGTTTCCATCCCGTCGTTGTTGATCCAGCTGCTCGAGCAAAATTTATCGAGACCTCTATACAAATCTTGGAGGATTATGGACTTGACGGGCTTGATATTGATTATGAATATCCTTCGAATCAGGAACAAGCAGTAGGATATGTAGACCTTCTAAGGGAGCTGCGCCACGGCCTGAATCAGCTTGCTGATAAGAAGCAACTTGAATACCACTTTCTGCTAACTGTCAGTCTTCGGTTTTACAAAAGACTCGTGCGCGCAACTTTTGTCTCAATTTTCATTCCAGATAGCCGCTCCTTGTGGCTCAGACAACTACAAGAAACTCCATGTATCAGAGATGGATAAATATCTGGATTTCTGGAATATGATGGCTTATGACTTCTGTAAATGCTTCTTTTGTTATGCTTGTTTCATCCACTTATTCGAAACGACAATTCCCCTTGAAACAGCTGGGTCTTGGGATCAGATAGCTAATCATCAAGCTAATCTTCACGGTGCACCCATAAGCGCTGCAGATGCAATCCAGTGGTACATAGATAAGGGTGTCCCTCGTCACAAAATTATTCTTGGAATCCCAGTAAGAACCGGAAAAAAATATCTCCACTCAACTAAACAAATCATCCAACAGCTGTATGGTCGCTCTTTCATGCAAACTCAAGGTCCTGGCACTCCGTTCCAGGGCATTGGACCGGGAAGCTGGGAACAAGGCGTTTATGATTATCGAGGTATTGTGCAACCCTAGCTTTTCTTGCTTATACTAACCTGACAAACACGACAGCTCTACCTCTGCCAGGCTCCAATATTCACCGCGATCAGGTTGTCGTAGCCAGTTGGTCATACGATGAAGATAAGAAAGAGATGGTCTCGTTTGATGATGAAGAGATCGCCAGACTTAAAGGACAGTGGATCAAGGATGAGGGGCTCGGCGGTGCTATGTACTGGGAGCTCAGTGGCGACAAGGATAATGAACAAGGAAGGGAGTCCATGGAGAAGGGCGTGGGGAAATATTATGTCCCAGGAGCTAGCATCGTAAAGACAGTTAAAGATGCAATGGGAGGTTTGGACACGAGTAAGAATTGGCTTCAATATAACGACAGTCAATTCCCAAATATGCGCAGTGGAATGGAATAGATGATAAGAAATGGACTACAGTAGTCATAGATTGCATGCACATTACAACAGTGACAAGTGTTTTGTACATTTGTCCTTGATTATAGAGTTGTCGCTTTTCCATTTTGCCAGCAAAGACAGTTGAAGCTACGCTGTAAGTGTGTATATATTCTTGACTTGGAAAAACCCTCATATCAACTTGGTAATGACACCAAGGCCCTGCAAGAAAAGAGCCAATCTCTGTTACATCAACTCAAGAATCGGAATAAAAAGCCAACCGCACTTTGGTTTTGCTCTCTCTGAAAAGCAATTTCATTCCTGTTTTGATAAACTCAGGGTGGGAGATGAACTCAAATGTTACAGTGGCACGGTCACCAGTTCGCAACACGCCCTTGGGGTCATCTATATTAACGATACGGACTGTCTGTCGAACAGCCTATATAGCGATGAAGTCAGAAAGGGGCTCGTACAAGTTTGACTACACGCACACCGCAATGAAGCATGGCCTTTGTGTGAAAACTGTGAGTCAAGGATAAAGCTGGCCTTGGGGTTGGACTTGAGATATTACCTGGTAATTGGTCTGCATTGTGGTATTATGGCTAAAGAAGAGTATTCAACGAAACAATCAACGAATTTGATAGAAAGGCTTACTAGAGAATGAGAACTTGCGCCTCAAACCGTCGATGCGCTAATCACTGTTAATATAGCTTCTGCAAGGGCAGATTACCATACCTCGAGGTGGCGTTTCCCCTTTATGTACTATGACCATTCCTTTCCTAACCTCGACTCTCTTCACTCGTTTGAGAGCTAACGAAACACACTGGCCCGCTTCAGCTGACTTCACCGTGGCTCTGTAAAATAGGATTTTTGGTAAGCATCGACCAGAGAATGGTACAAGAATGGTGCGACAAACTTCTTGCGTTGCATGTCCCTGATGGAGGTTGTTAAAAAATTGCCATTGTAGTCCGGGCCTAACATGATTACGTCCCCAACTTTAATGATCCCTGAGTTAACTATCCCATTGACGACTGAGGCCACAAGTTGATCAGCAGAGGGTTCGCAGAAAGGGGCAACAGGGTTACCAGTGCCGACATAGGGAACTGACCAGACGTCAGTAACTGAGTACTCTAATGGCTGGTCCACAGAGAATTTCTCGTTATCACCCTCGCTGGAGGGTAACAAATTAAGGAATGTTCGTAGCTGCAATATATTTAGCTTTAAGAGTTGAAACAATGTCTGATGACGTACAAAGTCGAGACCCTCTCCTGTAACCTACATTATCCAGTCTGTCAATCAACCACTTGAACGGTCGCTCTATAAGTACACACATTAGAGAGTTGGAAGATTGGACATAATCTATTGAAGGTGGTCTTGAGTTGATACTAAAGATGAGTGAAGGGCTGGAACTTCACCTCTCCTTGCCGAAGGTTAAAGCTAACTCGATGGCGGCTTCTATCGTCTTGACGAATACAGGTGTTTTGCTAAGTTTAATTTCAGTCTTCCATAAGCAATAGAAGAACAAATATATACCGGCAGCCAGGGCTCTTCAGTATCTTAGACACTTGTCCGATAGTTTCATGAAGTATATTAGGAGGAGTCATGTCAATTCTTCAGCGCATAAGATTTATGGGTTGAGGACGAGGAAAACATTTACTTGGTTATGCAAACAACAACTGGCACACCAAGAGCAAGTGCAATGGCAAGATGCTCTTTTGACATTCCAATGAGACCAGCATTAGCACCAACAGTAAGGATCACACAAGATGGTGCCCCGGAAGCTGATCGTGCTTCTAGTCAAAAACTTCATAGATATGAGGATCAAAAGACCCATACTCAGTCCGTACAGTGTTGTCTTAAGGTACCTTTCATGGCCAGCCAAATCTGAATGGATTAATCAATCACCATTTGATACTTGAGTACAATGATGAGATATACCAATGAAGGACACAATCTTCGCGGCCTGCGTCGAGATCCGTTCCCAACTAATTTTCTCTCTTTTCACAGTGTCAAGGTCGTTGGTCTTGGTCACATTATTGGGCAGTATTGGGTAGCCTGCGGCGTCAAATCCCAGGATTTCCATGCCAATGCTTGAGGTTCGCCCAGTCTCGAGCTCGTGTTTGTGCCTAGTGGGTAGTATGGAAGCATTACAGTGATGAATAATCATTCAAACAATACCTGAATCTGGATGTAACCATCAGCAATGAATGATAGAAAACAAACAAGTAGACAGACAGCCCAACACGAGCACGACCTCTACCATCGTCAAGTGCACCTGTGAGACTCATTATGAGGACCTGATCTGTTGAGCACAACATAACCGACGGTTTACCTCTGGTGAGCACTCCGAGCGTTGTCGATTTTCCAGTGTCTACATTGCTGGGAAATTGCATAAGAATATGCGCATAATATAGCCAGAGCGGATAATTACCCGACCACGGCACAGCGTACCTCAGGTGCAAGACCCAATGGGGGTAAACGTAGAAGAAGGATTGTCCGTGGATGATCAGTCGTTGTCTCGAATAGTATACATACTTTCCCGCCAATGTCCTCTAATACCTTCGTCATTCCGAGCCGCAGATTTTCAATTTCTTGAACGGTCCTCTCGATACCTGTCCAACCATCCTTGTCGTCACCAGTTAGGTTGTTTTCGAAGACTCGGTTGCGAGATGGTTGAGCGCCTATTCGAAAGACATACTCGCCATGATGTGATGTTATTAGACCAGCCATACGGGCCCTGGCGGCGTCATGATCAATATGATTAGAAGAGAACAATAGTTTCTGTAACAATATCGATCGTTAATAGAAGTCTGATAAGATATAAAGGTGGTGATCAAACAATGATTTCATTGTCGTCCTCTAAGTCTATCAAGGACTCATGGTCTAAATGACCGCTATGGTCTTTGGTGGCCAAAGTCTGCTTGGACGTTGAATATGGCTCCTTGGTTTCAATAGCAAGGACGCGATGTTTGGCGATCTCGCGATGCTGTATCTCATCGATCTCAGACTGGAAGTTGCGAAGGGTAGTCATCGTAGATACTTTGGTTACTTTAGCGCAAGAGAGAATCACGTGTACTGTCGCATCGACATCAATAACTTGTCAAGGACGCGATCAACTGGAACCATTTAACGAGACTGCAGACTAAGGATGTATCATGGCGAATAACCTCCATGTCCCTAAACATAAATTATCTGGTACACAACCTGGATTACTTGACCCAAGTCAGAAGTTTAGAGTTCTCAGATCTCCCACTTCTTCTCTCACTTTTGCCTCCTACGATCCTCGTACCGCTTCTAACCTGCTAGGTACTCAAAAGCTTTCATCAGACAACGAGCTTCAGAAACCGAAGCGTATTGTGATTGAAGCTCTCGAAAGCGGTTCTATAATATGGCGTTTTGTCCCTAGAGCTAGATTAGGACCCAATGTCAAATCCGAAGGCACATGGCCAAGGTTAATAAGTATCTGCAAGTATGTGTTGTGCATACGGATTCTTCTTCACTTCTGCTAACGGTGCCAGTGAGTTGGTAGAATGCACTGAGGATCAATGGGATATCTACAAATTAGATCCCAAATACGAATGCTTTGTTCCAGCGCCTCCAGAGCCATCCATCATTACTCTCGCACTGGCAACCTCTACAACACCTCCAGAATTTGCTGCAACCGCAATCAAACGCGCGCTTTCACCAGACCCTGTAATACCTTCGAACTTCCCACAGGCTTCAAGCTCCAAAAGAAAAGTTGAAGTGCCAATCCACGATGTTGACGCAGAGGAAGACAGCATGCTGGTAGACGATGACGCAACAAGCAAGCCTATGAGCGACAGAGGCCGAAAATTAAAGGAAGCCATTTACGGGAATCGGCGAGAGAGACGCGAAAAAATAGCTCGTCGGGGTCAGAAACTTGCCGATCTCCATGCCAATCCCAATCCTAACCACTCTGGTGCACAGTTCACAACTAACAAAAGAAAAGGTAAATATAATCAGTCTATTCAAGGCAAGCTCTCGTTTTAAATTTCACCTCAAACCAGTACCGGATTCGAATCAATTTACAAGGTCTACTGAGAGTCCTGAGAGGGCTTCCCATCTAGATGAGGAACTCCATCGACAGTCTGTGACGCTTGTTTCTTCAAGCAATGCGAACAAACGCGCTCGCACGACGTCGCCCTCCAGCGCTAGGCGGGACTTGGAGGCCAAGAGACTCGAGCGCGAGCATCGAAAGAGGGATAAGCTAGAACAGAAACTAGCAGATTGGAGACAATCAAAGCACGATAGACTCATGAAAGAAATTTATGAAGCTTTTAATCATACTGACCATAAGGACAGGGATTGTGCGTTATCAGGGACATTTCATCCTTCCTTCTCTTCACATTACTCAGTTACTTCTAGATATACCCCAGAATCCGCCCTTGGATACGGATGAGCACAGCACCGACGAAAATGATGACAAAGAAGTGCCTCAGGAAGGAGCAAAAGCAGAAGAGGAAGATGAGGTCCAAGCTAGAGCAGCGGCTATTGCTAAATCGCGGTGGAAACTCGCAGAGCTGGAAGCCGATCGTCCACTCTGGGAGGCTGCTGCTAGAGAGCGCCTTGCTCGAGAACAGGCTGAAGCCGAAGTGACAAAACGTGCAGCAGAGGCCAAACGTGCACAGGTGGCTGCTGAGCGCCAGCGAGCCGAAGCGGCTGAACGTCGACGCCAGGAGAGACAACAGCAACGCGAGAGAGAGGAAGCCGTGCAGAGAGATCGAGATGCAAAGAAGAGACAACAACAACGTTTCTTATATGGTGTCTGGACTCCCCAGAGAGCTCTGGAACGGTATAGAACTCTGTGTGAGACCTTTGACAGCACCAAATTCACCCTTGATCAGCCCCTTACCTTCGAAACGATACCCTGGCCCGTTCTCAAGCCGCCATTTTCATTTTCCATAGAGGATATTGATTGGGGCTCAGTGGAAGATTTCTTCAAAGTTGTAAAATCGCATATGAGGTGGCAGGATTACAAGACCCTTGTCGAGAAATCACATAGACGATTTCATCCGGATCGTTGGAGGTCTCGAGGGTTGTTGACAAGTATCGAGTGCGAAGGAGAACGAGGCTGCATCGAAGTTGCAGCTAACTGCGTAGCGCAGGCATTGACCCCGATCTGGACCACCGTAAAACAGAAACCGTAGATCTTGTTCAAAAAATGTTATTACATGAGTAGCAGATCATATGTGTAGAGAAGCCTTTATGATAATACATCGGACCAATTACTGTCCACAAATTAGAGACGAAGGCAGCCAAGTAAAAAAGAACCAGCAAGCAGAAGAAATTTATTGTAAGCAACCAGGAAATGTTTGATGCGAGTCGGGCGCACTAATGTTTAAACCTCACGACAACAATGGTGATGTTGTCAGTAGAGTGATGAGATAAAGCATGTTGCAGAAGTACTTCAGCAGCGTCTTGTGCATCGTATTTGTCTCGTATTAGGTCAATAACGGCCTGATCACTTGCGACATCCCATAGCTACAGAAACCATGGTGAGAAAGAGCTCTAGAAAGCACATCGGAACACATACACCATCGCAAGCAAGCACCAAAAACTCGTCTTCTTTACAAAGTTCTGTTTCAGTGGTGTAGGGAGCACCAACCACAAACTCCTTCATAGAAGTGTCTCCTAGGCTCCTCGTAACGGCCAGAACGCCATTGACACGGCCACTCATGACAAATCCACCTGCATCTGTGATACGCTTCGCCTCCTGCTTATCAGTACCCTTGTGATCGTAGGTTAGTCTGACAGCACGACCATTGCGGCAGAGTACACCCCTTGCGTCGCCGGCGTTGGCACTGTATAGGACACGTCTTGAACCAGAGGGGGGAATGATAGGATTGATCGGCGAATTTGAGCGCAAGGGAGAAGTCGAACCGGAAGGTAAGCTCGAGCTGGCTCCGCTGATTGACTTGAAAGCGCTCTTGAGCCGGCTACGACTTCCAGTCGATTTATGGTCGCTCTTTTCTTTCTGATCGCTGCCAGTAGGGTTGAATGCAGTGCGGTTATGGTCCAAATCGCTACTGTGACTCAGAAAGGATTGTGCTCTATCGACATCTTCTATACGGAGGAAGGCAGTGACCGCAGTGCAACCAGAATGGATCTTTCCATCAGAGTCCTCACACATCTTTCTGAGACTTTCATCGACAAGATGGAAAGTGTTGTTGAGCACTTCTGGGATGCTGCTCTCGGAAGATTCTTGCAAGCAAAAGAGTAGATGCTGGGTGAATGACCAGCTCCTCAGTGAAACAAGAGAGAGATGAATATAATGGAATAACAACGAACTTCGTGAAAGTGCTGACCACACCATTCAGCAGCATGTTTCCCTGCGTGGCCATCGAAAACGGCAAAAAAGCCCTGACCCCGAATATCACCAAAGTCCGTGATGAAAGAGTGTGCATCCTCCATAGTCCTGCGCGGGCCTTTATCATAGGCTACACCCACTTGGTAGATGTTGCTCTCGTTGGGGTGGCCGTTGTTGTGAACCTTAAAAGAATTCAGTACCATGACGTAGGAAAATGCTACGGATAGAGGCGCACGCCATGGGTATTAGGACCAACGGTAGCAGCGATCGAGGTGGATTTAGCATCCGAAGAGGCGTTCGAAAATGATATCGAAGGCATGTTAGATGCGATGGTGTTGAAGAGGAGTGAGAGAATGATAGCGGGGTAAGGGATACACTCCGATAGATAATACGATGGAGGTACAAGTTGGATAACAGCACGTCACATGTACATACGCGACATATATAATAATAATAATAATAATAATAATAAT
>CEMT01386552.1:0-13365 GCA_900068985.1 Pterula multifida
TTTACGAGATACCATCATTTCCAGTGATGTTACCTTGCAATGGGTTAGCACATCTTACTGTATTGAGTTGTGATAGAACTCACTGACGGTCAGTCAACCAAGCCTTTTCCATTTACCTGCAAATTCATTGGTAAAAGTCAGTGGACCCAACAACCACTTCAGCCAAACAGGCAAACCAGCTGATCATTTTGTGGCCAATGAGCAGCATGGGAGTGTATTCCGGTTTGTCAAATACAATTGGCACTCTTTGAAAGTATTCCAGTAAAAAAGGACTGCCCTGGGAGAGAGCATCTTCGAGGTTGCCAGTGAGGAGCATACGCGTCAACGTTCAATGTACGTGACCCAGAAATTCAGCCATGGCTCTGGAGTTTTACTAGTATTGGCACACCATGTCCGTACACTGTCGTACGCTCACAACACTCTAAAATCTTCTGTGAATCCATTACCATAGAGCCAAAATTTTGAAGCAAAAATGTGCCCAATCATGGCAAATTAACCAGCAAAATCGCCAAGGTGCTAGGACCAAGCAATGAATCATATCTCCACCACTTCAACATCATAGTAAGTACAGGGATGGGATAAGACTCGAAGTATTGGATCAAAATTGGCTAAACCGAGTTTGGGCATCTTTTTATACATTTCCCTCTTTCAATGATCATATCTTTCCTTCCACCAACCGCCATTAAGGCTTGCACCTCACTCTGTCCTTGTGTTCTTTTAGATTCTTCCAACGTCACGATCAAAATCCATTTAATGCTCATTACCAATCCAGATCACTCCTTTACTTCGTGTTCATATGCAACAGACTAGACCCTCGCACAGTACTTACTTCGACTCGTTCTGTGCGTCACTGCACCTCTGTCATGAAAGGATTCCAAGCTCTACATTTCCACTTACTGCGTTCTGAAAGCGCTCCTAAAACGGAAATACGCTTTGGGACCAAACTTCTCAATGAATAACAAAACCAATTTCGATGACTCTTGTAGAGGCTTGGATCTGTTGCTGTTGTAACCATGGTCGACTGACACGGATGGCGATCAGTGTGCAAATGATCGGGTCATATTGTTCACTCCAGTGCAAGCACACACTCTGCTTTGTAACAACGTGGTACAATCATCGACCCTGTGTCCAGGCAAGACTCGTAGAGATGCTGATTGAGACGTTAAGCGTAATAAAGTTATATATGAAGAAGAGACTCATAATCCACGACTGGAAGTTGATTCCACTTCAAGATCAAACGTGCGTGCGTCATCCACAACCGATTTTACCTGGATACAAGGGCTTAGCGCTTAACAATGGACTTTTTTGGTCAGCGAAATCCACGTATCGTTGGTTCGAACTTGGGGGACATACTACTACGCTTTACTCAACTTAGTCCGACAATGTGCCCGCGTACGGCTTATGTGACACTTTTCGGGGTTTTCTGACTCCTGGAACGTTGGCACCTACACCAACCTTCCACACTTCAAACCTATTGTCCTCTGTCTGATACTTCAGTATTTCCGAGAGGTATATCGCTTTCTGAACCCTGAACATTGAACGTTTACCAAACTCTCTGGACCCTTCACGCTCAGAAGCCATAGTGCTGTCTTTTTGTGTTACAATCGTTCCTTTTTACAAGAGTCGCTTATCTTTCCAGGAGCACTCCGCTACAGTCAAACGGATTGCATACTCGACTCGTATGGGTTTTCAGCAAACGTTTGGTTTTCTTGGTGGAGTAAATTCGTTCGATATGTCACTTGATGTGAGAATAGGTAATGCCCGGCCACACCATGCTTCAAATGTTTAGTTCAAAGTTGGTTAACGTTTGTCTGTAGGTTTTATAGCAGGGAACCATATGTCAGTAGAGGCACTCTCGGTTCACCTTCAAACAATAACCTCAACCTTTCCTACTGGAGACGACCAAGTATGGTATACATTGCAGGAGGTCAAGAGTAATGCTTAGTTCTTGAGAGCTATTAGCTGTCTCTCTGACGTTGAGCTCATTGCAAAAGCATTGATTCAAAGTGTCTAACGAAAGAAATCCACAGTTTATCATCAATAGAGAATCAATCGAGTGCGACAAAGTATGAGGATATCCTGTGCTGCGCATCGCCGCCTGGCCTTTCTTTAGCTTCTCCGCCTCCAATGTGTCCCTCGAATCTGGACGTGCATTCTCCACTTGTCGGAACCGGTATCAGCTCAGATTCTCTTGCATGTAATGAACTCGCGAACGATTTCAGTCGCATGGCATTAGAGTTGGCTCCTCCAGACGATTTATGTTTCAACATTTCCCAGTGGATAAAATGAGGACCCCTTCCAATATGCTGGAATTCTGCCACCGATGTGGAGTTCACCTTTCCTCGTGTTGACCCCAGAGGACCTTGTACAAAATTAGCGCGTTTGAGCACAAAACTTCAACGCTATGGGCTGCACTTTTCCAGACGCTGGGCTGATTATCGTTCTGGATCCTTAGTCCAACATTCATGATCTAGTAAGAGTCCGTATGACCTCATTGGATGATCCTGCTACGCTGCTGTACTGTGACTTTTCAAAGATGCAATTGTGTACTATGCATATTGTTTCTGTTGCATCGGGTCCGAACGATGTATGTGGATCAACCGATTATCCATATTCATTGACCAACTATTGATGGTTTGACTCGGGGTGTGGGATCCGAACAACCGTGATATATGGCATGGTCTATGCGCTTCAGAGAGAGTAAAGCGAACTACGGGCCTTCCAGTTGCACTTTGCACTGAAGAAGGAGAACGAGTGAAATTACTGGCTGAGAAATATAGGATCAGCCTCGAACGGACTAGTAGTAAATATGAATCAGAGAGGGCTCGTGACTTGTGACATCAATAAAATAAACTGACTGAATTGCTGACTGCAGGTTTCCCACTAACATTGACGCCCATTGTTCGCATCCAGGTGTGCCTTTCTTTCTTGCTTGAATGCTGCGACCACGTCAATTACGTCGCACATATATCTGTCCCCATCTAGTCTCTTCATTTCGTCCCTGTCCCTTCCTTCGTTCCCTCTTATCACCATCATCCCCTCGCTCGACGTTATCCAAAACAACGTCAAGAGCTCATACCACCATATCCACCACCAACAGCAACTTCCTCCGTATACCTGTTAGGCCTACCAGAAGTGGTGCAAACGCAAGAAGAACGATAATGTCTGATATCCGTCGTCGTCCACATTCGACTAAGAGCAAAGAGAATGAGAACGGGTCTGTGGATCACTCCCACGCTAATGGCGACGAACACCCACACCCAGACTCACACTCGCATTCTTTATTTCGTGGGCATTCCCATTCACACGAAGGAGGATCAGCAGGACATGGTGCAGACCAGATACTCGCAGCGTTCCAGAGTACACGTTAGTTCTACGTTCTTTCATAGGTGTCCGTTTCTATCCCCACCAACTTGTTTGGCTGTTGTTTGATTCTTTCACCGAAAAGTTGCATTTTGCCTTGGTCTGCCTGGTTGGATGGTGTAAGAGCAGCATTGAGCTTGAAGCGTTGGGCGGATTCCTGCTCTCAAGATCACAATGCTATATGACCTGTCCCGTCTCAATTGTCTTTCTCTTGGCAATATCGGAAAACGCTGACCTCCAATGTATTCCAGGAGATAGAGGAAGCCAAGTAACGCTCGTAGGTCTATTCTCCAACATCACCTTGACAGGAGCCAAAGGCGCCGCCGGATTCTATATGCATTCAGCTTCTCTCATGGCAGACGCCGCTCATTCTCTAAGCGGTTAGTTATCTTATCCTGCGTAAACTATCCAACTAACATAGCCTAGACCTCATTGGTGACTTCGTCACCCTCTTTTGTTGGAAGATCTCCCGCAAGCAGCCAACCGACCGGTACCCCTTCGGTTTTGCCAAATTTGAGACTATCGGCACCACCACAGTCTCTCTCCTCCTTATTGGTGGTGCACTCGGCATAGGGTTCCACTCGTCCCACTTGTTAGGTCATGCTCTGAGTGAGACAGTTCAGGGAATGGAAGCAGGTCCGCTACAGACGATTCTGGCGAACGCAACGATGGTGACGCAGAGTTTGCCTGATGTTGGACATACGCATGATCATGTTGATGTGCTAGACCCTAATGCGGCTTGGTTTGCGGCGGTCAGTGTAGTGGCGAAGGAGTGGTTGTACAGGTCGGGTTTTTTTGTTTTCATCTTGATGGACAAGTTTGAAGGTATCTGACCTGTTTAGTACAGGATAACGAAGAAGGTGGCAGACGAGGAACATAGTCCTGTTTTACTTGCCAATGCAGTTCACCACCGGAGTGATGCCTATTCGAGTCTCGTCGCTCTCGTCGCTATCCTTGGCTCGTGGTTCTTTCCTCATATTCCACTAGACCCTATTGGCGGTAAGCATCCCTTGTTTTAACCCTCAGACGACCTAGAACTCATGAATACGCCATGAAAAACAAGGTATCGTTGTATCTCTGGTCATCCTCAGACAAGGTCTGGCTATCCTCTCTGGAGCATACGCCGACATAACCGAGGCATCTATCTCACCAACTACTAAACAAACCCTCGTCAAATCTCTGCAACCCCTCCTTTCTTCTGCATCAAAACACACTCCCTCTCACTCCTTAACCCACCCGTCTATTCTATCCATCAACCATTTTCGAGCACGGTGGTCTGGCTCGCTCATGTTCGTCGATCTGACTGTCGGGGTTAACAGCGCGTTGACTGTGAAGGAGACGTCAGAGTTGGAGAGAAGGATTGAAGAGGTGCTGAAGGAGGCTAGGAAAGAGGTCTACGATGTTCGGGTGAAGTTCAGACCTGTTGTTTGATCTTCAAGGATGTGTTGTAAGCCGCTCTAAGCTTGGGTGCTTGCTGTGAGGCTATTAATGTTCTGGGAGCACCGGTTTAAGACCCTAACCTGGTGACTTTGCGTAGTATTTGCTTTGCTGTAGATGTATTCTGCATACTTTAATATTAAAATACGTCATGACAGAGTCGAGGAGCGCGTGATCTCCTCTCACGAGTTTCGCTTATATAATACTCTGGTGACCTCTGCACCGCTATCTTCCCCAATCCGTTCATGCTCAAACCCGAACAACATGAATGAGGCGACAACGGAAAAGGATGACCACCGGAAAGCTGAGTCGCTGCAGCATTGGTGAATATTTGCATGATTGCATGCTAAGACTTCCCATTGATCCTCAAATTTAGCGTTGGAGGTATGCTTGCATTAGAAGGCGCTTGGCTCGCTATCGCGCATACATCAGCTGTTTTCGATATTCGCAAAGGATCTTGACGATATAGGAAACCAAATATATCCTCCTTTTCTGATAAGTATATATCTGTATAGATTCGGCCACTCAACACCCAATTCATCGATCCATCTCTGGAATCTGAATCGGAGACTGGATCGACGATAAAAATTGATAATGACCAGTGGCTACATTATTGTCGGCTTGCTTCCCACTATCATCCATGGCTGAGAGCTCTACGATTCCCCTACTTGACAGCGGTGCATGCATTTACTGCTCCTTAACCACCAGTCTGCGCTCTTTGAGTGAGAGTGATTGCTCATGCCCCTCTACGCATGGCTCACTGCACGGTCTGCTTCCCAACATCTACCAAGCGGATCATTTTGCTTCCGTTGTACACAACATCTCTCTCACAGAAAGTGCGATACAGATTCTCCAGAGTTCTCTCGCTCGATATCAATCCATGATCTCACACATCAGCAAACTGCCTAATGACGTGCTCTTGGTCATCTTTCGCTTGATCATGACGAATCCAGACCCGTCTCCCCAGTGTGTTTATGTGCTGAAGTGGAACGTTAGCCAAGTTTGTAAGCGATGGAGGGATTTGGCGTTATCTTCGGCGCCCTTGTGGTCTTACATGACTTTTTACCATGGATCCGCCTCAAATTTGGAAGTCTATCGATTCCAGCTACAGGTTGGCCGTTCTGGAGACGTACCGTTAACGGTCATGGCTGTTGGTTCCATTTCTACTGAACCCATCTTCGGTACAATGTTCCAACATGCTCTGGCAAGGCTTCGTAATCTTCACCTTGTGTCGGTTAATATCGATAAATTTGCTACTGGGACTATGATTCCATGGTCCCAATTGACGAATCTCAGATTGACCCACATCGTCCTCAATCATGGTTCCTTCGCTATGTTTCCCCCCTCCAATCAGTTGACGAGGTTAGAATTGCATTTGGTCAAATCCGACTACCCTTCCATCATTCGTATTCTTTCCTCCACTCAACAACTCACTCGACTATCATTGACATTATATCTCGAACAGCGCTTCCAAGCTAAGAGCCTGCTGCCTACCGTGATTACCTTCAGAAATCTTACCAGGATTTACGTTGATTTTGGGAAAGAGGAAGGGACATCACAGATCTATCGGCTCTTCCGTCTTCCTGCCTTGGAGGTACTCCGGGTTATTCAGCTCAAGGAGGTGGATGTTGACGCGTTGGTATATAGCTTTCAGTCTACTCCAGGTCGATGCCTGGTTAAATACCTCCAAGTAAAGGATGTACAATGCGAGTTATCAACGCTACTGGGCTTGATGGACGAACTTGAACACCTATCTTTGGGACACTGGAGTAAAAATCGATATTACGCAGATTCACTATTTGCCAGCTTGACCTGGTCCGAATCTGCCTCGTGTCCAAAGCTGCAGCACATTACCTTGCGCGGCATAGACATCCAAAGGTGCTGGTCACTTCAAACGATGTTGGAATCCCGGAGCGCTCAGTTTTCGAGAGGCAGGAAGTCTCTGAATCACAGTGGACCTCCTCTAGTACACAACTTCCCATATCAGCTTCAATCCTTCTCGATGTCAGCCGGGAAGTTTGAATTACCTTTAGATCAGTCTACCTCCAACCATCAACCACTAAAATCGGTGATGAAATCGCTGCAGCAAGAGGGGGTAAATTTTTGTATTGCGGATTGTTCACCACGCGAAATGTGTATGATGTCTTGACTCTCGTATAGAGAACCAATTTGACCAAGGTTCTCCGAGGTCTCCATCAGAGAACGTTACTAATTCCACGTCCTGTATCCCTACTACAAGTGTTGCAACTTACGTAACTGACAACGATTGATGTGATATCACACTACTATGTGACCAAAACCCTCTCCTGATACCACCACTAGCCGCGGCGAGGACATGACTCTTGGTTCTAAACTTAGCTTCCCTTCGACCTGGCCGGGCTACTCGTTTCTTTTATTATCTGTAGTTCACATGTCGAGTTTATCACGATTCCATTCTAGCTCATGCAAGCTTTTGGTATGAGTCCACCAGTGCTACCATCCTCAAAGGCAGGCACTGGATACTGAAGCTGAAGGATTGCAGTTACATTCAACTTCATCGAGTTTCTGAAATTGTTACAGTGATCCGAGAGGACTTGTGAACCTTTATCCGAAGTGATTCATGGACAGATCGCCAGTTTTTGGGATTTGACGCACACTCGTCGCAGCTGCCTACATGCTGTATCACTGCGAGGTATTTGGACTTCTGTATTCTCATCCGTGAGAACCTCTCTCTGATTAAATAAGTATCATTCCAGGAATCTGGTTTTCACACCCTTCCCCCTTGCTTCTCCTTGTCCGTGCTCGCTGAGTTCCCATGAGTTCCATGCCTGTAGTTACTGGTCAGGTTGCTCATGCACTTACTGGACCAGTTGACACAGAGTTGACGCTGCCTCAAACTAGCGGTGGAACATCGATCGACTTAGCTGCCACACCAGAAGTTGAGACGGACCATGATCAATCATGCAAAAGCACCAGTTCCATCAAGAAGGACCCACGACGAGACGATCCAGTCGAGAGTAAGGAAGTTGTCGTTTCACCTATGTTATACAAGACACAAAATGAATCTGGCACCGAGGAGAAGGTCGCACTAGTCCAGCCGGGAGTGGATGATTTCCCGGAAGGAGGTTTACGAGCGTGGTTAGTGGTGGTTGGGACCATATGTGGTACTTTTTCAACGTATGGCGTCATTTGCATTAGCTCTGGTCAAGTGGCACGCAAAAAATTTTGCAGCTAATCCCGTTTCCTCAGATTCGGCCTTGTTGCATCATGGGGGGTACGTCTGAGCAAAACCGTGGCTTGTAGAAAAAATTTGACTGTGCTCTTGTTTCCTGCCGTAGGTCTTTCAAGCTTATTACGAAGAAGTAGTCATGCCCCACCGATCTCCATCGGACATGTACGTGTTCCGTGCCAGACTAACTATATTAACTCCGTGGACACATGGACTGAATAATATCTTATTTAGCGCATGGATAGGCTCGCTCCAGGTGAATACTCTCGACTTGGATGATCTCCTCTACCCGTGGGCTGATCGACATACAACATAGTACTCTTTATGCTTTATGCCCGGCATCCTTACAGGTAGATTGTTTGACCTTGGCTACTTCAAAGTTCCGTATTTCATCTGCACTGTCGTGGTTGTGGGAAGTACGATGTTAGTTGCGGAATGCAAGGAATATTGGCAGTTTTTGCTTTGTCAGGGATTTGCTCTTGGAGTGAGTTACGTGATGTACTGTCTGATCGCAATCCACTTACTACCTTACTGTTTTAGCTCGGCTGTGGTGTACGTTTGTGAATACCCTGAGAAGAGTAAAGTGACTGAGATCATGGTGCATTCTAGGGTATTTATGGTCCTACAATGGGTTGTTTAGGCCACTATTTCAAAAAAAGACGTGGTTTGGCTTTAGGTAACATGAGATTTTTCCTTGGTATCTAGTAAGGCTCAAATCATTTCACAGGATTTGCATCTGTCGGTTCCTCTTTTGGAGGAGTGATATTCCCTATAACAGCAAGGCATCTGATAGTCCGAGCAGGGTGCGCGAGTTTCCTTTCGCGCAATCAACCCAACGCAAACTAATCAACCTTGTGGCATTCAGATTCAAGTGGACTATGCGAACTCTGGGCTTCATGGTTCTTTTTGCTCTCAGCATAGGGAACCTCACGCTCAAACGAAGGTTGCCACCCAAAAATTTAGCTGGAGGGTTGTTCAACTGGGCTGCTTTCAAGAATCCAGCTTTCGCCGTTTACTGTCTGTCGTGCTGGTTTGCGTACAATGGGATGTTTACGAGTGAGCTCTCAGTGTCACCTTTCCTCTAACCTGCTTCTGAGTCATTTTATCTGACCGGTTCCACGAATAACAGTGATGACCTACCTGGATATTAGTGCGATACGAGCGGGTATCCCCCCTGATTTTTCGTTCTATCTGCTTTCTATCTTGAACGCTGGTTCGATATTTGGTCGAGTGTTATCTGGTCCCCTTATGGATGCTTATGGTGCGCTTTCGCGTCGACTCATTCCTTGCAGTGGGATAATTAATCTTTTCTCACAGGCTGTATTAACGTTATTGGTCCTTTGACTGCCACTACTGCACTAATGACACTCATTTGGCCTTATATCAAGTCCATAGGTGGTCTCGTAGCCATTTCTATAATATACGGGTGAAGTTTGGCTTCTCAAAAGTTCTCGATGACCTGCTGGAACTCACTCCGTTAGGTTTACAACCGGGTCCTACGTCGCTATATTCTTAGGCGCGGTATTTGACATGGGTCCAGTAGAAGATATTGGCCGTCGAACAGGCATGGCTTTCACCATCGGCGCTTTAGGTGCTCTAGCCGGCCCACCAACGTCTGGGGCAATAAACCGGGCGACAGGGGGATATGCAGGCGTTGGTGGATATGCAGGTTCGTGCTTCTTCTATTCTACTTTACGACCGTTACAAGGTATAATTTGACTGAAACATGCTTGAAATCACATTGTAGGAAGTGTGTTGCTACTTTCTGTCTTCTTGATGTATGTGACGAGGTATTTCGTGTTGGAAGGAAGATTTTTTGGGAAAGTCTAGATCACGGTGTGTGAGAATCGACACCTGTCTTGGGCGATGGTGATTCGGGGTGTACTGCTGTAGTCCTGCAACATTTCTCTTAGGTTCCTAAATTGTGAAAATGTTATAACGCGGAGCCAACGGAGCTACTGCCAGGCCACTCATGACTCAACTAGTCACTTAGACATGCACAGCTGAATCATCGCCACGGCACACTCGATATCATTCCCGTGCTTGAACGCTGAGAACGAGATTGAGTAGCGTTCACGTTGTAAGAGGTGCCACTAATACAGGTAAGTGATGTCGTTCGTAGCAGCAAATATCGAGCACGATTCAAGCCCTGGAATCAACTTCGCCAATTGTGGCTTCGTGCGTGTCTTCAAGTTGAAAAAATCAGACTTTATATACTTAAAATTTCAAGACGCAGATCAACGCGAGTTGTTGTTAGTACAAAGGATTAAATATACATAGGTAGTTTGTCCAATTCCAACACTTTGTCAACCCTCCTCGCTCGTTTGCTGTTCGAGTATTTGAAATTTCAGCAGCGCTGGTACTCATGCGGCGACGAAGGTCCAGTGGTACTGGCGTTGGTTCTGGTCGGGTTTGAGGAGAACCTGTTTATTCTCAGTATGGCTTTTATCGAGATGGTATCCGAATAGCTTACCTCAGTGAAGGGATTTTCACCAATCAAACTATCGAACCAGAATGAATCAGCAGCACCAGGCATTGATATTCTTAACAGCAGCCAAAGGTCAAATCAACCCTTGCTCAGAGATCACGATCATCACTCACGTCCAAAGACCAGGACCGGCTGGAGAGACATCCCAGTACTGCGGAGCCGTTGTCCATACCGCAGCAGCGTTGTCTGCTTCGTTCCTCTGCATTGGGTAGCTCTGAGAATACACATGTTGTATTGAGATTCTGAATTACTTACTCCGGTGCCAATGAACAACTCGGTCTTCGGGTTTCGGAAAGTGTATCGACCAGTAGCATCCGTATTGACGACAAATTCCTGGAGATGGTATAGTTTTAGCGTGGCAGGTAGATAGAGAAGGATTTCTCACAGTGTCCTCTGGGTAGGTTCTCTCGCGGCTTTCAGCCGTCTGCACGACCATACCAGGTTGTATAGTGCCTTTGCCAACGAATTGAGTGGTGACGACCCACTTAGATTGGTCGTTTTGGAGGCGGTACTTTCCTGGGGGGGGGTCCAGACATTGAAAATTTAATATAGAGGAGGTGGAGCTGAATAGTTATCTGAAGTCTGGAGATTGATAGAGAAATCGGTGACCAGGAAAGACAAGGTATTTATACGTTTTTCGATACAGCTTAACTAGTGTGCTTTGTGTCTAGAACAGTAACCTACGATGAAACATGCTCAAGCTTGTACGAAGCCTAGGGTTCCTTGGATGTCAGTCCAACGAGGCATACTAACATCGCATGAGTCGAGGCCCGGATATTCAATTATACACTCCAGGATTAATCCACAATCAAGTCCGGCGGATTGAATTTTGCCCCGCAGAAGTGGATTAACATACAGAACAGGTCGCTCTTGAGCGCTTCAGCCGTAGTAGTGTTAAACAAAATTCACAATATCTGATCATACCGCAGAGTTGCTTGAACCCAGCTTTTGGCTCAATCTCACTCCTTTTTTGATTCCACGCATCTTCTTCAATAAGTAACAACAGTTGACGGATACTAAAAGCGTCATCTTCAATCCTCGACTTACTTTTATCTGATACTGCCTAGTATCGATTCGTTATTCAATCAGACCACCTCAATTAGTGTAGGGGTGCAGAAATGTTGTACGATGACATGTTAAGGATGATGTGCCTGAGACAATGATTGGGGGGATATCTCAGGACAGGTCACCAGGTTTTTTTGCAAAGCATACTCAGTTCCGATGTGACTAGAACGGTCGCATTTCGAGTCCGATATACTTCCACGTGCACGCTTTACCATACAGCACGCCAGGGATGAGGGTCATCGGAAGAGGTTTGGCGCCACAGTTTCAGTATACTTGTCCCCGTGATGTTGACGTTATTACTATGGCTGGTGTAGCTTTTCGAATGATGCGGTTTGATTAACAGTCGTGCAGTCCGTTCCCCTTTTTTTCAGGTTCCGCGAGGGTTCAATTCGTTGGTCAGTTGAAATCGAGTAAGCTCAAGCGCTCACTCAAAAGCCCACGTAATTGAAGTCAACAAAACAGTTACCATCCGAGGCACCGACTCCTGGTTACCCGTAGATGCATCGATGACCTACACTCCTCAGGCTGAGCTCAGCTAGTTCAGCTTGCACAACTCTCTCGCTTGGGCGGTGAAACTGCCGGTGTTTTTATCGTACATACAATACCACCGTCACAACACTCCAAGCCTATGAAAAAAATAGAACTAAAGACATGATAACGGTCATAATTCTACAAAGAACGAGAACTACTAGTAAATACATGCTGACCTAGCATCTTTATCACCGATGGTCAATTTCCGAGGTTTTTGTTTTGTTTTAGTTGCTGCCATTCAGTGTTGGCACCGCTAACAAACGGATCTTCATGAGAAACGGAAACCGAGTTAGCATCAATTATCATTATCCTCAGGGCTTTCTCCCTCAAGTCTCAGACGCTGCTTGGTACTTGGCATGGGTCATCCTTAGGATGTTCAGTTGGACTCGCCAGGTCTCGAACTACCCCTTTCCCTTATGCCGATGTGCCAAACCAGTTGACATATTGTCGCGTTTTGCAGGTGGGGTCCGGTGCAGTCTTGAGGGCTTAGAAACGGACGGCCTCAGACTGCAATGGAAGATGGCAAATTTCGGTGACATTGCCTGAATCATGGCGATTGCTTGTATACGTATTTATTACGTGAAAAGGGTGTGTGGAACCACCAGGATCAGAAAGTGAGGAGTGAGGATGCAAGCCCAAAAGAGGCATGTACCTGCAGCATCGTCTGACCTTGCCCAACATTCAATATGTCAAGGTGCATCATTGCTCCAGAGTGACTCCTCCGCTGGTTTAATTGTGGGGTATCAAAGTCATTCGGCTGGGACTGGCATCAATAGTTTGTATAGAATCAACATCGGAGGCTCCATTCAGGCGATGTCAATGTGCCTAGTTATAGAGAACCCCTGATCTACGTTTACCATGTACATGAAGCTCCAGGCCTTGTAACAATTTCACAAGATGTTACAGTCCTGCACAAAGGACACTAGTCACACAGTGTCTAAAACATATAAATACCCTGATTCTCCCTTTCGTTTTCTCCAGCAACCTCAACAGCTCTCAATAGTYATCCAGCTCTACASTSWTAKATWTYAAATCCAATGGCCGGACCCGCCCCAGGAAACTACCGTCTGCAAAACTATCAAACCAAGTACTGCATAACCACTCAAACTGCCAAAGGCATCGCCCAACCTGGTCAGCCCGTACAGACTGACAAGGACGGCGATCGCCTCTACCCAGAATACAGCGTAAGCTGCACACTTTTGTGCCTCTTTTTATCCATCACCAGCTCTAACATTGCGCGATCTCCAGAGACTCACTGTCCGCACGGATGCCA
>CEMT01386561.1:0-26246 GCA_900068985.1 Pterula multifida
CTCATCGAGCATGTCCGTGACAAGGCCCACGCACGAGCCATCCCCTTGTGCCTGGAAGCTGTCACGAAAATTAATGTAACTTTATGTTCTTGCTTGCGATAATACTTCTCTGATCTCTTGTTTTTGTTCATAGTCTTCGATTTATGACAAAATCGGTTTCAAACTTCTTGGTGAAATCAATCTCACATGCCCGGAAAGTGTTGGAGGTTCGCTCACGTTCTATCTCATGACCTGGAATCCATAACATACACAAGCAATGATTGTTTCTTACCGGAACTATTTATAACGCACACAATGATATTATGTTTGTACTGACTTTCGTGCAGTTGTGAGGGTGTTCCGTATCAACAGTAGAACTATAGTCTCCCAAGGTCATGATCAACTCTGATGGTGACATGGAGGATTACATGGTATGTTGATATGAAGCAGAACTATCTTGACATCTACTGTAGTCCCAGCCGTCTGATTGGACATCCATTCAGATCGTGCCATACAGCGTTGTGATTTAGCCGCAACAGTGTCCCAACTTGGCCAAAAGGCAAACCACATGTATGTCATTTTAGTACTCCCATAGACATGCCAGATTCAAAACTTAGAAAATCAGCACAAGCTTGCTGGTGGTACAGGTTTTACACCTGTCTACGGACCTGTACCTGGATTTATCCGAAATGTTACTTTGTCAAGTACAGTAGGCTCCAATGATCCAGAAAATTCATTCTGCGTCGAAGGATTCCAGACAGTTTATCCAGCGAAATTCGTGAAGGGCCATCGATGAAACCATCCTAACTTCGCATTGAATGGCAGTTAACGACGACCTATCAAGGGTATCCAAGTCTTTCGACGTGAAGCTTACTAGTGCTGTTCATATTCCTACTACAACGGTAACAGGTGCCAATGACTAGCCTACTGGGGCGGTGTTATCATCTAGCACCAGTACTAGTGCATATAAACGACATGGATCCAAACGACATGGATCCACTGGCTGCTCTACCTAACTATTTATTGTTTGATTGCAAATGCTCTAATAGGCGAGCCATCACAACCCTCTAACTTTAGTGGTACAAAATACACCACGTCACCAGTAGCGACGCCTTCTAGCGAGCAAAGATTTTCCACGATGGGGTGTCCAGACCCCAGAAAAACCTCATGGAAACCAAAGCGGCCCTCCGTCTCTCCGCCACCAACTCGTGGAGTCTCATCAGGGCTAAATGTGTCCATGCCAATAGAAAGAACACTAGTTTCCTGAACGAGGTGCTCTGCAACGTCTCTCGTCAAGAAAGGGTGATCAAAGTATTGATCTGTTCCCCAATATTTCGACCATCCCGTGCGGATGACGAGGTGAACCCCTGTTTTCATGAGGTGCACATAGGGCGATAGGTCATCCCAGGTAATCTTCTCCCGGTCATTCTTGGACGTCAAGTCAACAATGAGGCAGGGGCCGATCAGTTTTGAGAGGGGAATTTGGTCCACAGTGGCCCCATCCTGGAAGAAGTGAGCAGGTGCATCGATGTGGGTGCCAGTATGTGTGCCAAAAGAGATGGAATGAACGGAATAACCATCTTTCGGAACCGTTGCGAGTTGGGATGAGGCAAACACCGGAAAACCAGGATACACTTGGGTAGAAGATGTCAATGGGTGGCTGAGATCCTTGATTGATAACATCCTAGTACTGTTGAGACTTGTTGGCAGAAGTCAGTACGGTGCATGGTTCGAGATCTGAGAGAAAGCTGGCTCACTATAGCTAATTAAGTACGCAGGATGCTTGTCTCTGCTACCTAAACCTTGAAGGCTTCGACTTGAAAGCAGCTAAGAGAGGCGTGTTAATCATTGCCTGCATTCCCTACACCAGTGAGAAAGCAGTAAGGACATGCGGCCCGACTTGGGTAGTTCACCAAGTTACTGGCTGAAACCAAGTGATGAACAGAACAGAACCAATCATCGTAGTCCATTTCGCCTTTCAAGAAAAAAGGAAAAACAATGCAACAATAGCAAGCCATTGTTAAGATGGCAAAAGACAAACCAAGCTATTAGACAGACAATAATCAACTAATAATAATGATAGGCAAAGTAACTTAATAGAAAGGAAGGAAAAGCAAGAGGAAACGACAAAACAAGATTGGAATAAAGGAGAGAAAATTAGGCAGGATACGCGCAAATGCTAGCCAAAACACGCAGGAACTTGTATATATCATAATTTTACCCTTAACGAGCAGATAAAATAGCATCGTAGCGCATGTGAACTGTAAATGAGGTCGTAACAGTGATTGAAGCGGACAATCCCTTGATGGACGATGATGATGTGATCAAGGAGAAGATGCCAATGGGAAAAGATCGGTGTTGGTCTTCGCGATTAAAACGAGAGAACCACGTGGAATAGAGTCATGACAGAGATGAAGGATAATGATGATGTGAGGGCCCTGAAGCCTGGGCCCGCCAGATAGGAAGAGATTAACACTGCAAGTTGGAGGAGATATGCGAGTAATATGGAGATGCTGGTAAATGCTGGTAGGAATGAATCACAGAGGTATATGCGTGATGCGGAAGAAGCTAACGAATCAGACTAACGAAGTCGCGGGACCAACAGCCCCGAACTGGTCTATTGAACTCTTATTGAGATATGAGCTCGCTTCCGAGCTTGATCAAGTCTGACCAGTCGGGTAAGCAAGTCCCATCTTCGGTTCCAGCTTTTGGCCCAAACGAACGGATCTTCTTCATCGAGCAGTATAGACGCGTAGTCATCTTCTGAGTCATTGTCTGCGTGGTCAGGCAAGGAAAGGGATGATTCCTTTGCGTCGTCATCTTTATAGATTGTTACGTCACTATCCTGACGTTTGGGTGATGAAGCCACAGGGAGTCGTCGTCTGAGCTTCGGCCGTGGGATTTTGCTTTCGCGGATGGAAGAGGTGAAAGATGTAGGTGCGGAAGGTGTAGGCGTGGAGGATGTAGGCGCGGAGGATGTAGGCGCGGGGGATGTAGGTGTGGAAGATGTGGGTGTGGAAGACTGTATGGATGCGTTAATACAAGAGGAAGAATTACGCTGCTCTTGAGAGATGTATGTGCTGATATGAGGCGGCAGATGGTGCTGCTGCTCATTGACTGAGTGTAAGGGAGAAGATGAGGATGAAGATGGCTGGGATTGAGATCCGTCGTTGAGACGGACAATATCCCAAGTTTCCCAATCATCAGACGCCAAGTCTGGTTCCACATGCCACTCTATTATGGAATCGGGTTCTATTGGACTAAGGTCACCTTCGCTGCCAGAATCCACAAGTGTTATGTCAGAGTCTGAACAATCTCCGGTCGAAAGGGAGCCACAGAAAGAGGCGTCCTCTTCATCTCCCTCCTCACTATCGAGGGTGGGAGTCAGGACTCTCGGGGAGGAACATGAGGGGTCCGTAATGCTCTCGGAAGGAGAAAGGGAGGATGCCAATTTGCATGCCACATGGAGATCGAACATGAATAAAGTTTTGGACATCGTCCAGAGCGGAAGCCCCGAGAAGCAGCGATCAACCTGAGCACAGTAGGGATCGCGAAGAGCCATGATATCTCCCCGTCTAGGATGTATCGTCATTGTAGTAGCAGAGCCAGAAGGCTTTTTGGATGTAGCGGGTGTGGTGGGTGTAGTGTCAAGCCCAGGAGGTGGGAGTGGCGACGCAGAGGGCAACAGAAAATCGTCGTCTGACATCAGGCCGTCGTAGGCCTTCTTCATATCCCAAACCTGTTCTCTCGAAGCCCAGAACGATTTGAGCTGTACGAGATGGTTGCGAGAGGGTCCATGGTGTTTTGGAAGTGGACACCTAGGTGACTCAGGGATCGGAAACAGAGGAGATATGATGTACGATGGCATATCGACTTCCATTGCATTCTCTTCGAACGTAGACTCATCATCCATCGCGATCTCAGATAACACGTCGATTTCATCATCTGTTGCTTCCTGTAATCCTTCCTGCATAGAATTATGGCAGGATGTCGTCGCCTGCTGTCCGTTGTCGTGGAAGCCAATCCTGCTGGTTGGACGTGGTAATAGGTTGTCGTCCGCAACGCTGAGGAGAGCAAGCAAGTCTGTGAGCTCAGAGGTCATAATATAAGGTAGCGCAGGCGATATAGAACGCGTTGGTTAACTACAATAAAGAAAGCTGTTAGATTTTTGTTGCTTGTAAAGTTCAAATTCTTGGCTGTACGGCCGCTCATGAACAAAAGCTTACAGGTAAATACCAGGAGCGAGGCAAGCAATAAAAGTTGCCTACTCTGTGTGGACGTACAACAGCGTTGAAGAGGACTTACTCGGCGTTTGGTGAGATGAGGACGACGGGCAGGAACAAAAAGTGGGACAGCGTGCGTTTACCCAGGAACAATTTCAACTTTGAATTTGAAACGCGTTCCACAATTACACACAGCCACTGGTAGTAATCGTCACGTGCAGAAACTAATTATGCGCCGTGACATACCGGTTCGTTCCGGTTACCGAGGTAGATCCTGCAAACCGTATGGCCTGGTTACCGAGGTAAATCCATCTATCGATTTATTCTGGGCAGTTAGACATGTTTAGCTGTCGATGTAGGAGATCGACGAAGTAAATCCTGATAAGGGGAACAGTAAGGCGAAAATAGATGCGGTAGTTGCGCTCTCACAGGGCTAGCGCCACTGAGATTTGTTAGCCTCCGAGATGCTAGGTGTTACAGGACACACTTAAGTTTGACTCCTTACTGACGGTCGGCTGGCGCTAGACATGCGGAGTTGTCCTCCATGGCTGTGTTTATAAAGTGCAAGGGCTACATACTACCCTACCGCCATCTCATACAGAAATGCACACAAAGGAATAAGAGCGAAACATATAAACATATTTGAATTTTACAAGCGCCAGTCGGGGTCAAGAGAGTCCAGTGTCCACAGCTAGCGGATTAGAATTGTTTCTCACGATCTGTCAAAGGAACATACTGTATACAATAGTTGTTAGAATTGAAGTAGCAGGGGTAAGTTGATAACTCACAATGACACCCATCAACTCTTTCTTTGTGATCAAACCTTCCGAGTCTTTGTCCACTTGAACTATCGTCTGTAATCCAGTTCCAACAGGAATGAACATTCTCCCCGGGCTATTAAGTTGATCTATTAGTGCTTGTGGAATAGTGGGCGCCGCAGCGCCGACATGTATCGCATCGTATGGTCCTGCGGAATGGGAAGTCGGTTATATTAGCTTTGAAACTCAGTTGTTATTGAGAGATGTCATACCACCGCTGGCGTGCCCTAGTCACCAACAAAATGATGATGATGAGCCATTAAGTCCATCAGCGACCTGAGGGCATGTATACCTTTTCTTCCATCCCCTGCTATCATCTCGATACGACCATCGGCAATAAACTGACCAAGACCGTCCCTCTGTAGATTATCTTTAGACCATTCAACTAACGCTGGTATATGATCTATCCCGACGACTTTTCCAACTTTCCCTTCGGCCTCGGAAGAAACAAGATGATGGAATATTGCACTGAGGTAGCCCGAACCACTTCCGACATCTAGGACCTTAGCCCCAGGGAAGAGGTAAGGGAGGAGATACTCGGTTGCATGGGCGTGCCTTGATGATAGACTCCGTGTTAAAAGCACTAACCTCGATTAAGAAGAGAGAATCGTACATGTGAGGAGCTGAGATAGTAGCGCCGTGCCCTATGGATCTGCCATAAGATAGTTAGCATCACAATCGTCGTCATCAGTGAAGAAAGAGCGGCAGATAGAACAGTAGCGGTCGACAAAGATAGTAAACAGGAACTAAACTACTGCATGGCGATAGAGTCCGAGCAGTGTTGGCACGGACGTTAGATGCCAATATGCAGCGACGACGAAACGATGTTGGAATGAGAGAGAGCTTAATGATACCTAACTGAGGAGAGTCCATATAGGCATCGTCCTTATCGAGAACGTAGTTCGCCCTGTCAACCAAGTTCATGGCCTTGATCAATAGAAATTATGTCTTGTCAGGTTAGGAGCAGAGATTGGCGCCGTGAATATGGGACTGACTTGAGCAATGCTAGTGGACTGGATGATGCTACGTTTCACCATATTGCTTATAAGTTCCGTATTAGTACTTCCAGAGCATCTCCATGCCATGTTGGTGAGTAAAATGTTGTGTAAGTAGAGGGAGTTCTCGATGTGGTGACCGTAAGGTTATGAGATCACAGTTGATGCCAATTATGACTGATTCACCCTTCGGTATGACGGCCCGGCAAGCTTGTATCCATCTCGCATCTCGATGTTGGGCCGCTGGGTAAGTTCTAAACAGCAGGGTAATACCAGTCCCTACTGCGGCTGCGCCTCGTCGTGCTGCGGTGGACATCTGTGTTGCTACATGTACTGTAAAGTAATCCGTTCGTTGCAGTTCTGAATATCTACATCGGCGTTTCTGTTTGGAGCAGGGGTATGTGGAGCAACTGCGTCGATTGAATGGGCAGTTTAAGTAAGGGCAGCTCAGAGCCTCTTAAGCTTCCCATATGCATGATGAAAAGCAAGGAATTAAGTAGCCACGTACTCTGGCCATAGTTCAATAGCATCAGTACTACTGGTGATGATGCCATGTGGTGCGAGTTTTGCATCATTTAATTGAGGACATGGATGCAGTGATAGAGAAGTAGCTGTAAGTTTGATTCGCCTGAGCTAAGTAGGATGGACAACGTCTGAGACTGGGAAAATAATAATAAGGATTGCGCCGCATTGCCCTAGAATGGTGTGTGCTGTAACATACTGTACTAACAGTACTGGTAGATACTCGTATGTACCACTGATGGCGCATCATGATGCGGTCACCTCGCGACACCTTCCACGTGCCGAATGCACCTGTACAGGATTCTTCCTCCCACCACAACCTCCCGCCACCATAGAACTGGCAGTGCTCGCGCTCTGAGTTCAGCACACCAAATGACTGGTCCTGTGAGATCTCCACTCCATCAATACTGAATTGTTAATACCCATCGGATTGATCCTATCCCGACTTCTCCAACCATGTTTTATCAATTCTTTTCACAGCCTTTGAGGCTATCATCTGGAGTAACCGAGCTCACAATTCCCCTTTGATCCCAGTTCCTATGGAGCCTTGGAAACTTGTGAATCATAAACATATTCTTGCTCCCACCGGTACCGGTCCTCTTGTGATTTCGACCTCGGATCCAATCATCTTGATTACGATCTAATGCCGAACAAGTCATCTTGCCTTTGTCAAATTGCAAGGTCTTCCGTGCTGGTTATATTACGCAGCTCTATTCCGCATCGGCATAAAACCAAACAAACAAGAGTACTGCGTCTTGCTGGCTATGCAGGTGTTATCAACCTCTCTCGGTCACAGCAACCTGTCAGATCCTTTCCTTTCTCGTAGTCCTAGATCTAATTTGGAGCTGACGTTTGATTATCTGCATTTCATAGATACATATACGAACAGCCGCTTGAAGACATCCTCTTCCCTCCCACTCGTAGCCTCACTCTTCTCATATAACCGTTCCCTTCCACCCTTCCATGGTACATTGACCTGAATCATGGATTCAACAAACTCTGGGGTTTTTAGCAAAGGGGTTGTTGTGTGCGTTGGTTTTGTTGGGTTTCTTCTCGTACGTTGCAAGCTTCTCACCTCATGTGGTCCATACTGACTACCCGGGTTGTTCTCTCTTCAGAGCGCCATTCTGACCCTTTGCAGAGTGTTCTGGAAAACCTCTGTAACTCCTACATCAACTTGCAGCCAGTTCAATGAATCATGTCAAGTTCTTACTCGGAAGATCACCCATGTCCGCACACCCGCAGCTGAAGCGCTCGTTCCAGCTTCACCCCCGCAGTCCTTACTTTCCTTTGAAGATGACACCACTATAGCCTCCTTCTCTACCCACCAAAGCGGCCCTTCCTCGCGTTCGGTTACTGTGGACGATGTCTCAGAGCACCACGTGACGGTGCCTCTGGATCCTAGAACATCAGAACTCGAGAACCGTCCTGTGGAATATGAAACTCTGAAGGAGCAACAGCATTCTCAGAAGGATGCGATTGCATTCCTTCTGGGTACACCTTCTTCTCCTACTTTCTCCAAATCCTCCAAACGGGCCAAACTTTCTCCGTGCATAAAGCGGGCCCGTTCCTTCGGCTCACACACCCGACACACCCAATCTCACCATTCCTTCGAAACCACTTCCTCCACAGAAATCCACACTAAGCAATGTCTAGAACTTGACTCGGAATCATCAGAATCTCAACTCCGTTCTTCACGGGGCTTGCGAAGATATTTGTCGTTGCACTGGAATAACCACAGTCCCTCCCAAGGCTCTTCTTCCCCAGGCCCGTCGCCTTTTGAATCGGATTTTAAGGACTCAACGACTAGTAAATCTCCAAAGAAACGTTGTAAAAGTCTTCGGAAATCCCGTAGCGAGATGCTGGAATCAGATCACTTGGGTATGTTTTCCATCAGACTTCATTACCAATATTGCCTTCGACTTATAGTCTGCCTCGTCAGCTTCATTACCTAGCCGCACATCTCGGCGAGATTCGAGCAAGCTCAGGAAAGCTTGCACCCCGCATCCTCCGTCAGCAGGATCTCATGTCATCACTGTAGATGAGACTGTAATAGCCCCGTCTCTTCCCTCGCCTGCGGGGAAACAGACAAGATCTAGTTCCAAAAAGAGGCCACCCGTTCCTCGAACTAATCCTTACGCGGCGCCATATTTCTTCCCAACTCCAGCTTCACCAACAGCTACGGAGTATGCACCGAAACGACTGAGAGTTGCGCGAAGCTTGACACATCTGTCTTCAACCTCGGTGCAATCTGGGAAGGAGCTGCGAAGACGCAACGGGGGGAGTGAAATACCGCCTGTTCCACCGTTACCACAATTAGCGAAGTGATTGCCTGTGGCCAGATCGGTATCAGGGGAGCAGCTCGGTCTTCCGACTCGGAACTACACATCATTATTTTCGTTATCAACGCCCACTCATCGTTAAAGCTCTGAATCAGTGATGGCAAGGTGTGGTGGGAGGTTTTTCTTAATTGGCTGATGAACGCATGGCTGTCAGTCATTCTTGGACGTGGTCAGGCTATGGTTAAACCTCACTCGACAGGTTACATAATCTATTTAATACCTCACCCACTGTTTGCTATTCTCTTACTGTCTTTACTCGTCCTCATTCGCATAACTTTCCGCAACATCCAGCATTGGCTCACTCATTCATACTAGTATAATACGCAATATTCAACTTAAACAATATGTAAATTAGTATCTATAGCACGCTAATTCTAGTGGCATCAGTTCATGCGCATGCTACCACATCCCGCCGGGTTTGGATTTCCTTGGTTCTCATTGAGTTGGATTCAGCACCTTTGAGAGCGAATGATTATCAAGATGCCATTGGCTCGCTTTAAGTCAGAACTAATCTGAGCAAGCACTTTCATCTTCAAGGTTCAAGCTCACATAACTTATCATATCTCACCGTGTTGTGGCTGTCCTTGAGAACTCTGTGATCTTTCAGATACGTATACGAAGCCGGTTAATCGTCTCATCGGATGACTATCAGTACTACTGCTGTTATGCTCCTGATCAAAATCAATCCGGTGCTGTGTATGTATACAAGTCCTTCAACGAATGAAAAATTAGGGAACTATCTGGAACCACGGACTCATCATGGCCATCATGGACGTCTCCAGAGATCGTCGATGAAGAGGCTGATTCAGCTAAGCTTAACCTTCTGTGCCTGAGTCTTCCATTTTAGCTCTGTATGATGACCAAATGATAAGGATGAGGAACGCACTGAAGTCGCACCAAGTGAGCCTGGGCCTCCATCATCTGTCGAATGATCCGAGAAGTCGGACTGTTGGGGGAGGGGAAGAAGACTGGATGGTGACACGGTCACATGATCGTGATGTCTTGTCCTCGGATCTCCATGATCATGACGAGTACTATGCAACAACTGTTCCGCAAGTACTCCACCATACCACCAAGCTTTCGACCTTCAAACAGATCTGGAATTCATGATGAAACCATCGATCTTGACCTTTAAACCGTGATGTATACACAGGCTGGGTTTCAGTAATACGCGTAATGCGTCTGCAAACGCACTCTCGCTGCAATCCAGGACGAAAGGCTTTACTAACGTTCCAGGATGAAGTACTGTTAACGGGGTCATTGTACAGTCACATTGTTTGGTGCAGTCCACGTGCAAGAGAATGCAGTCTTCAATGTGCTATGGACCAAAAACCAACTACCAAAATTACCGCGGCTTTGAGTACATCTCCACGTCTTACACATACGAATCTTCAAGATGCAGTCGTATTCTGAGGGCAATATAAATTCAGGCGCTTGCTCCTATCACCTATCTTTCGGCAGCAGACGTGTATCAAGCTTTCTGGAACTATTTCAGTGAGTATCTCTTCTCACTATTTCTATCGACAGGGTTCTCTTTGTAAGTTTGCCCATTTCCAGGCCATTTTTATATGAGGCAAGCGCACGTATAGCATGGGAATATTATTCACACCGATCTGATGACTATTAGGCTCGATGTGAAGGTGAAATGGCGAGGTGTATTGAACAACTCTGACGTGTTGATGACAAGCTTCAAGTCTAGAGATCACGTTCCAGGCGGTGATCCCTGTTAAAGTTTCCTGTCTCCGCTATCTACACATCAGTCCATATAAAGATGACAATAGGAAAGCCATGTATTTATTGAAACAAACAGCTCAACCACGGCGACTTTCCTGGATGCTGCTTTGGATCTGTACCTGATACGATGGCGAACTTATCCTTCCTTTGGGGATTGGACCATTGATCAGTGCGCCAACAAGAAAGCTAATATCAAATTTTCTGAAGTCCAACCTACAGACTATTACAAGCATTGCTGGACTGTTGTGAGGCGCTTGTTTCACCTTTTGTGCCAGGCTTAGTAATGATATGCAAGAAGCAACGAATCTAAGCCAAAACAGGCAGAGGGCTAATTTAGCGAAGATGTAGCAAATACTCTACCAACTCAAGCTTGGCAAAGCACATGAGCATTTGCGCTTCAAAGAATGGCCTCCGTGCAGTCCTGAACCAAGGCTTGCACCTTGAACACTGAGGGATGTCACATATAACATTTGTTAGTATCCATATGTTACTGCATCTGCCAAATTCCATTGTTCCGAAGAACTGTAATCAGACCGTGTCCTTCAATCAACAGCACGGTTCTGGAACTGTCTAGTGATAGAGGACAGTAGGATGGCGACAAGACTGCTTCAGCTGTTTTTAAACTCCCTTACTATGTATTGAATATGACCTATATGACCTGATAGCACTCAGATCCGCAGGGGAAGAGTAACCAGGCCTATTCAGCAAACATTCATCACCTTGCGCGTATCTTGACTGAGGCTAGTGGTGATGTTTTTGGTCAGAATAGGCCGTAAGATTAGATAATAAGGATACGATGTCAAAGTCTGGCGAGGATCATAAGACGGGATCAAAGACCATCTGCCGGAACTAGATTAATTGTGCCTTCGAGCATTTACCCGCACTGCATTGCAAAAAATACGGAGTCATTCCGAATAAAAAATCCATCCACAAGGCCTCCTAAGCTGGTGGCCCTTCATGTACTTGTTAGTCTTCTCTCAATGCCTACCATTACTGGTGGTAGAACTGTGTGAGGGGCGGTTAAAACTCAAGGAAAAAGAGCTTTAGTGCGGGCGTGGGTGCGGATCACTGTGTATGACTCTTGTAATGCTATATGGCGTAGTAATCGTTCCGGTTGCAGAACGGTGGAAGAATATCGAGATCGTTCAATGTTCCAGGGAGACATTCGGGGCAATCACGGGTATCATCATATGGGTGTCACATGTGGCAGTGCGTGCAAAATACTAGTTTCACCACTCTGACGATGAATGTCAGGCAAGCGGTCCACACAAAAATCCTGTCCCCATTAGCGCAGTCGCCAAGTGATAGTCATATGGTGGACGGCGACATCATGGCACCCTTATTACCTGCTTGTTTTCTATTCAATTTTCATCCTTGCCTTCTGGCTTTGTTCCAAAGCCATGACGATCTCTTTCATTTTCTCAGAAGCTTCTGAGCTAATCACGACTAGTTCATGGAGACTTGTTATCATCATTCTCGCCGCATTGACTTTATACCGTCTCTTCACGCGCCATAACCGGTTCTGGCGTGACGAGTTGCCACAACTTGGTGTAGCTCGTAATTCTCCGCCTCTAGGAACAGTGGTCATTTGTGGAAGTAGGTGAGTTTTGACGGGGCGATCTACGCTTGTCGTTGACTGATCTTGGGTGCTTTGTAGCATCGCTGGACTCTTGACAGCAAGAACATGTTCGTTTCATTTCAAGAAAGTCGTACTTGTCGACCCGGAGTTCACTAAAGTGCTCAACGGCAAAGTCAGAAATCGTATTATTCAGTCTCAATGTCTGCACTGTGAGCACGGCTTTCTTACCTTTACAGTGCACCTTGTTCAGCTAAATTGGTTGCCAGTGTATTTAACACCTTTCATTGAGGCACTGCGTCGCTTATGGCCTGGAATTGACGAAAAGACGAAAGAGGCTGGAGCAATGTGACTCCCTTTCTGCTCATCCGAGTGTCCATCTGACAACCATAACTACCAGACATTTTCCGGGAGAGGTCTATTTCCATGTCAGCGGAGTCAATGCTCCTATTGCTTTGAAGAAAATAGCAACCTTCCCAAGCTCGATTAACCTCCGAAGACAGAAACTCGAACCAATTCTCCATTGCTGCTTGGTGGAGTCCAAGGACAATGATGCAAATCTGCAAGTTATAGATGGACTTATTAAGGAACTTGTTCCGTCCTCTAATGGTAGAGCTATTTCCTCTGTTCGTGGGACCACAATCAACGGCGCACAGTTCCAGGTTGATGATGTCGATCTAGTCATAGGTACTCTGCGTTTGTTTCTCTATCAATTTATCTGTGATCTAAACTGTCACCTGCTATATAGACTGTACAGGAAATACCCAGTCTGGGATAGGATGGTTAAATGCTGCCGGTTTCTCCACTCCTTCTGACTTACGATTGAGTCATGATCCCAAGATTCGTTATGTCACTATAACCTTCCAAGTCTCAGAGCAGACAGCGTCAGTCCTTCCTATACCCGGGGGTTACGATGCCGCCAGCTGGCTCTTCACCTACTTTCCTGATGGAGAAACCGGACGTGCTGCCCTTGCGCTAGCACGGATGGACGATGACACAAGTAAGCATACCTTCTTGGCCTGAGGTTCCTATCAACTCATGCTTTCGCAGTCCAGCTATGTTGTGGTACCTTGGCCATGTCTGATTTGCCCAAGACAGCCAGTGACATCGAGCCTTTCATGCTGAATATCCGAGGAAAGAAGCCCCTTCCAGAGTGGTTTCTCGTCACTGTCCGTATACTGGCCGAACAAGGAGATCCTACCTTCGAGTTCACTAGAGTTTGTAAGGCCCGCAACTGCCTGAAGTTTGGGTTCCGGAAAGCTAATTCGTTCACATAGCCGACTGCTCCTTCGTTCAGTACCATCTCATGAAGAACATCCCAGATAATTTCATTGCTATAGGCGACTCCGTGATGCTTCTTAATCCTCTGTTCGCGTGAGTGCCCTCTCCTCCATCGCTATCTCTCCCTTGACTGAGGGTCCTTTCCTTTCTGCTCAGCCAAGGATGTGCCAAGGCAACTGTTGGTGCAACCACTCTCAACGCCATGCTGCATGATAGGACATCGGATGGTAAATTACCTCAATCTTTTTCAAGGGATTTCTTCAAGCTTCTAGCTAAGCGACTGAACGGACTCTGGTCAGTCCTTGTGTTCAATGGAGCATCTATTTACGTACTGTTCAGATCTTTTGTGACTCGCAGGTCTGCTGGCAAAGCAGTTGGTACGCAAATCAACGACTTGTTTATGTATACGTGGCATCTCAACCCCAACTATCGCAGACTACGGCTTCCCTATGACTCAGCCCCATCTAGGCGAAACACTCGATAAGGGAAAGTTCAACAGATGGTTCTTCAGCAAGTTACAAACTGCATCTGAAGTCGTGAGTCGATTTCTTGATACGTTCAAGTTCGTGCGTTGACTAGATCCATTGTATGCAGGACGAAGAATTAGCTCTTCGACTCTGGGCTGCCCGACAGCTCCTTGTCCCTGAAGAGGTTTTAATTTCCCCAATGTCCTTGTTGAGGATAATTCGAGGATTGGTGGTGCATAAGTATCGGAGCTCATTCGGGCGCGGGGTCGGGTATTAGAATGACTAGTAATGCACTGCAGGGTGGTGTACTAGACTGCCACGAGTGTTTTTTGTTTCGGTGTATTTATTGGATTTGAATTACCTTAAGTCAATTATCTAGAGTAGAATATACCTATGCTACGTCAAATAATGTTACATCTTATATTCTAGTACTCGACGAACTGTTGCACATGCGCTACTGGTTCTCGTGCAGTATAATCATCTGAGGGCCAGTGTGATAGGGAACCTGCGGTAGAGTTGGACTTCCTAGAAGAAATAACCTGGTGATGGATCAAGTCACCTTTTTATCATCGAACACCCTCAGAATGCGATAGCCCTTCGTTGAAACCTCCGGGTCATCATCTATATGAGATGTGACGCGTAAAATACTTCGATCTATTTCCGGGAGATGGTCTTTGATTCATGGCTCCCAAGGGTTGACGCGTTGACGTCCTGAACCTTACTATTTCTGACTGTCCACTCTCAAAAACATTCCAAGTGATAGACGCCAAGTGCTTATGTGTTTGCTTTGCTGAATAGGCTTGTCTGAGTGCATCTGCGTAGGTGGAGTCGTTTGTAATAATTGATACTTTTATGGATATATTTCAATAAAATGATAATGGCAGTGAATAGCAGTGTTTCTAGTGCCAACTTCATATGAGCTGCTATGCAGATAGAGAACACAGGATCTTGTACCAGTCCGATCACAGCCTGGGACGTGAAAATGATCTTTGGACTTAATCGTCGACAGCCCAAAGTTGCTCAGTACACCTTGCCACACCTGGCTCCCATCGCGTCTAGCCATCAGATTGCTCTCACTAATATTCCTATGCTGGACGTTTCCTTGTTACAAATAAAAATGAGCTGGCAACAGATCAAGTTAGCGAAAAACGTCTAGACAGAACTAGTGAAAAGAAATATTTACTGAAGAAATCATCCCAGAAAACTCAATAATGTCTACTCCCGGAATATGAGTGATAGGGATGAGCGCCTTGAGCGCTAGCATCCTTATAGTACGGCTGCCTTCCGCTGGAAAGTCCAGCTCATCACGGATATGAGGCGCAGAGAAGCACTCAAAGTCGTAGTAGAATACCAATTGCGATGGACGGTATTTAATCCTTGCGTTGCCCTCAAGCCCGATAATCTCATGCGCAGATTGGATGACGTCTTCTTTCCTGCGGCCCATTTTGTGCCAAGAAAACTTCACCACCAATAATGGGACTTTGGGGTCGATCGTCATCGGTATCGGTTGCTGGATAGATGTCAGTCACTCTTCCGTTCAGCGCAGTGTGTATAGCTTTGTGCTATGGCAATAAGGTTTTTGATGTTTGTATCCCAGTCAACCTCGTATTCTTCGTCGTTACCAAACAGGGGGTAGGAAAGAGGGCTCATAGGGCAATCGAGGATGTCTTCTCCGTAACCGAACTAGTCTTGGAATCGACCAGATCATAGTTCGGGAGCGCGGTCTGCACGGGTAGGACATGTCTCCACATTTCATCGTCATCCGAAAGTGGGACCAGAGGAGAATTAGCTGATTCCCCACTTGGGACGGAGGGAGGCCTGCTCTCGACCATGTTTGACCTGCTGACCTCTTGTAGGTGGCGTAGCTTGCACCGGAGGATACGTTTCCTGCTAAATAGCGGCATTGGCTACCTGGAGGACACGCTCCACAAGACAATCAAGTTGACTTTCATCCGTTCAAGGGTCCCTTCCAGCCCTTTCCTCTGGCCATAGAACGGACGAGTCAACTGTAGGTTATCCAACCTCCCTCCGACTATAGCCAGAATTCTGAGTATCAGGATCATCGTGAAGTTATTATAACACGTACATTTGTAGATGGGCAGTTGTTGTAGGGTAAGTTGTTGCAGATCCGTGTTACCTTGAACCAGTTTTGTCGATTTGTGGTTTCAAGGTGTTATGGGCGGATGGTTAGAAGACGTAATGAAGAAGAGCAGGTTGATCCCATTCCAGAGGGGCATCCAGACATAACTCACAAGCACCTTGGAGAGTTACCTGGGTGAACTGAGAGGAACGGGTCGCACCAGATTGCTTTCAGGTAGGAAAGATAGCAACAGAGATGGCAGCACGAAAATCCTCCAGAGGCGACAGCGCTTGAGAGATTCTCGTGCTTTTTTTAGTAAGATGGCTAAATCGTTAGATTGTAGCGGTTGGGGTGCGTAGAATTAGAATAGGGAACCTTCCAGGCTTGATGACGGTAGTCGTTCATGGGAAACACCATGCAACGTGACTATGTCGTGACCGTGTGACTCACGAATCTTTGACTGAGACCGTCACTACACCAAAAGGGACATAGCTGTTAAGCTTGGCTTAACAGCCAACCAGTGCTATATATGTACATACGAGGGCATGTAGTAAGCCCATGCTTACAACTGGCTATGAACCGAATCCAAGATTCATACACACTCCTTACTTTAATACAGAAAATTATGTGCAAAAAATTATGTGCAAAATGAGGAAAACTAATCCAAGTTGACCACAGCTGACGTTCTTACTTACCCCACGATGAAATTTCCCATTCATATGAATTCTTGGTTACGTCATCGAGCTTTCTCACGGCAATCTATATGTTCATGAGCACTGTACATCTTATTGATACATATTGAAAAAAAAAAAAGAGCTTACGGTTTCGGTTCCTGCAATATAGCACCAGTAGAGATCATCCGACGAAATTCTGAAAGCAATGAAGGATTAATCATTATTTGTCTAGGCCTTAGATCGTGGGCGCGTAGCTCACCTCCAAGTATCAGGCGTGATTGGAGTAATGAGCCACTTTTGCGAGGCCATTGTCCATGCAGCACAACCTCGCAGCGGATCTTTCTGGGTAATTGGTATAGATCTCAGGACGTATACGTTGTGCGATGGACTTGCTGAAGTACTTACTCCGATATACATTTTGGTGGAAGGGCTCTGAATGGTGATCCTCATTTGGCCCGTGGTGTCGGTCTGGCTAGTGACAGTCAAACGCTGGAGATAACATACGTTTAGTAACAGGTAAGGGTAATACAAAACGATTGCTCACAGTGCTTTCAGTACCGAGTTCTACAGGCTTGCCAGGCTGTGCAACTCCGCTGCGGACCTTTTCGACGAATAGTCTAGAGTCCATGTGCTGGAAAAGGTAAGATCCTGACATCTCAGTAGTAGTGGACATGATTGAATAACTATATGAAGGCTGTAGAGGTTGCTGGAGGGAACGGCGGAGAGAGGCAGGGTATTTATACGCCGTGGATGCTTCGTAACTGATTTTTTGTCCAGGACGTAACAATTACTGAATCTTTTTGACACAGGGTATCTTCGAGAGAGGATGAGTTTCCAAACCCAAATCTGATCAATCAACAGAATACTTGTTCCCGTAATCCCTCCACGCTAGCAAGTCAAGTTGCATACGATTCAATGACACTATTCGCACATCGTCTTATTCTTGCTTGATCATCTTTATTGTTACGTGCATTATTACATTACGGAAGCTTGAGTACCCTCCTCGATTGCGAAGCAACGGGAACCGGGTAATCACAAAGGCGACCATGGCCCTTGTCAGTTCCCGTAATCGCAGACTCATGTTATGTGCATTTCTTCTGATATGACTTCATCCTTTCGAACCCGAGTACACCACAAGACGAGGAAAGTCCACCAGCAACAGTGGTGCCACAGGAAGTGGCGATTGAAATTGTGCTTTGAACAAGAAACATGAAGGAAAACCCATATTTACTAACTCAACAAGAACGGGCCAAGGCACTAGATATGGTGAGTATGGATGAAGTAATGGCAGTTTGAATGTTGAGCCCCATGCAAGACAACGTACACTTGTGCAGAAATGAAAGCCACAGGGTTAGAGAGGTCAATGTTTTGATCGAATGGCCAGACCGGACAATCCCCATTGGATGAGTTTTAGTGCTCATCTCATGAAAGACAAGGGATGTCGATTGGAACGAGATGAACACATCGAAGTCTTCTTAACTACGTATATAGAAATTTCAAATGATACCATTCTTGCGATCGAAACTGCTAGGGCTCTGGATATTCGGAAAACGACGAAGTACCAGCGTGTCTTGGGCGAGGAGGTGGTTTTGCATCGATATGACTTTCTTCGGTCAACGACACGGTGATTATATCAGTACCACCGGGCATCAACAGTTACTAAAGATCATTGAATGCTTGCGTGCAGACATGATCACCACTCACGACGGTACTAGGTCCAGCTACAGAGACATTCTAGTATTGCGGGATAGTTGACCG
This sequence comes from Pterula multifida, assembly GCA_900068985.1. Taxonomy (NCBI): domain Eukaryota; kingdom Fungi; phylum Basidiomycota; class Agaricomycetes; order Agaricales; family Pterulaceae; genus Pterula; species Pterula multifida. The sequence goes on from CEMT01386561.1 coordinate 18,450, forward strand.
TATCGCAGCGGCTTTACCATGCGCATGCTTCTGCGTTGGGGTAGATCTCAGAACACACGCGCGATAGATTCAATCCTTCCGGATTGCTTACTCCACTACCAATCGCCACCTGGCACTTCAGGTCTGGACAGCATATTAACTGCTGGCATCATTGCAGAGGGTCAAGATCTGGAGATCACATAGGGTTAGCATGACGAATGAATAGAGGTATATAGAAAAGGATTGCTCACGGCGTAGCCGGGAGAGGTGTAGTTAGCGTCCTTAAGTAACAGCCTTCACAGCCTTACTAGGTCGCACAATGCCGTCGGTGGCTTGTTCGGTAATTCATGGTACTAAGTAGTGGCTTCCTGGCCCAGCCATTAAATAATCAAGGAGAGAGTGACTAATTGGAGACAGTGGGGAGAAGGTATTAGACCTCTTCAGCATTGTGACTAATATTTCTGTCAGGTTTTTTTATACGAGACACATCGATATCGCCTAGACTAAGGTTCCGATATCAAGCTCAAGCCCCAGAAGTCAGATTTGGTGGAGTGACGAATAATGGTACTGGCAGTACTTTGAACGTTGCCACTGGGCAAAAGAAAGAGAGGCATTAGCGATCAGGTTATTCTGTGGACTCTTTACGTGACTATTCCGCACGATGTGATAGCTCTCTCTAGGCGCTCATATACGTATGCCAGAGTGTTCGGTCACCGTTTTAGAAGTCCCATATGTCTTTCAGGCTCTCTTTCTGACGCAGTGTAGCGCGTTCTATAGGTAATGACACTATTACTTAAAAAAGGGATTATCTTTAATTCTTCGTATTGCGCTGGTGATTGAATCGAATCACATGATCGCTATCCCTTTCTTGCTTCCTCGATGTTCAACGTTCAACGTTCAACGTTCAACGCCGACTATGGTTCCGTACATTAATCTGACTCTGGGCTGTGAATTTTAATCCGCCGAGCGTTACGTTTCGGAATTCTGAATGAGAATCCGAGTCACGTAGCGTCGAAGACGTATAAATACCCTGCCTCTCTTCACTTCTTTCTCCAGTAAACAGTAACTTTCTCCTAACTCTCACACCTTTATCACGCTCTACATCCTATATTATCCAATGGACGGACCTGCATCAGGATACTACTACATTCAAAATTTCCAAACTCACTGGACGATCACCACTCAAACCACCCAGGGCGTCATCGCTAAACCCAGCCAGCCTGTGCAGACGTTTGAGGACGCCGAGTACAAATTCCCCGAAAACAGTGTGAGTTATTATAGAGCTCCATTTCTCCGTCGTGTTAATCTTACACCGTGCCCAGACTTTGGCCGTCTGCAAGGCTGACTACGGTCAGCGTACTTTCCAGAATCCGATTACTAAGATGTTTATCGGCAATGGAGTAAGTGATCCCGATGCTCAGAGCAACCCCATACAGTTCTGAAATTTACCCCGACGCAGAAAAACAAGTACGGTAAGCCCGCTGCCACATGGACAACGGAACCACAAGCCTGGGACATCGCCCCAACTGGACCTGGCACCTGGTCGTGAGTAATGGGCACGACCTCTGAATAAGTGTTAACTGGCTTTGGAATCATTTCAGACTTTCGATGCCTGGTAGTGTTGATACATACTGGGCAGACAGACCTGGTGGGGGCAAGTACTGGAATGAGGCAAGTCGTTGCCATATTGTCCCAATGATCCATGTACTTATCATGAACAGATTCACCTTGAGGAGAGCAGAGATGAGAGGGGATTCTTCTGGAGCTTCATCACTGCCCCAGATCCCACTAACAGAGCGTAATGACCAGAAAAAAGATTCACCTGAACTAAGAGTACATGATGTGTAGTTGTTTCTGTAATCAGCAAGACTTGAGCACGTTAATTTTCCAGTCGACTCTTACAATAATGTATCTCAATGCATCTTTCCGATTCAGTATTTGCAAATCGCACGAATAGACCCTGAGTATTGTCATAATTATCAACGCATCAGCCCATGGTGAGCTCGATCGCAGTCTGACACCACCCTTGACCATCATCAAACATTTTCAATCGTGATTGCTTTCTTTCACTGCTGACTTTACATAAATTTCCCATCAATTACCTTCATGCGGTTTACCCCGCACACAAGAGACTCAGATCTTAACTTTCTGAACTTGAGTCCCCACCAAATCCATTGACCCATTCGGAAGCCAACATGGATGGCAGTAGATACACACGTATACGTAGGATATCTGTCTTCACTATTGTTTCTCCCTACCATCACCTTTCGTCCTCTCCTCGTTGATCTCTTTTGCCTTTCGTCTCTTCCTCACAACTCGGTACCTCGGCCCAATCTTAATCACTGTAAACACCATCACGGCTGCCAATACACCAAATCCAGCAAAGAGAATAAAAGTCCATCCTGTTCCCAACCCAGATAGAATCGGTTCGATCACAGAAACCATGACAGCGCCAGTTGTGCATCTGACGAGGTTATTCTGGAGATCATGTCAGAGAGAGAAGTAACATAAAGAGCAGAGACTAACGCATGCAGTGATGGAAGACCCTTTATCAGGTGCAAGATCGATGAGCAGTGTCTGTGTACTGTTCAGTACCCAGATACAACAAAAGCCCACTTCAACGAGGTAACAAGACTAAATTCAACAAAGAGATTGAGGATATAAAAGACACGGCTTACGAATGATCTGCAAAATAAGCGGTCCAGCCAAAGACACCCTGCTTTGAACACACCACCCATACGCTGCACACGAAGCGATATAAAAGAAGAACACAATCGGAAGCGTTTCTAACCTCGCTATTTCAATCGGAAAATCGTCTTTCAGGGGTACATCTTTCAAATCAGCGACCTTCTCCACATCCACACCAGCCGCTCTCAGGATTGATTTCTTCCTCTTTCTATACCCTACATCCAAAAATTTGCCCGTGGCGATAGTGCCGACTGCCATTGCACCTCCGCTTGCCAAATAACAGTAGCCAATGTCCGAAACGCTGAGAAATGGATAGGCTGAAGTAAAAAGAGGGGGCATGGAGGTTGAGATGCAGTAGAAGATACCAGTTCCTACCCCGTTGGTGAGCAAGAGAAGAAAAATGTCTGGATAGGTGAGGAGGATGAGTGGATTAGTAAATGGCTTTGGCTTTGGTTTGGTCTTTTCGGTGACGTCGGAATAGCGGCGTCCTCGCCTAACCACGGGTATTATAGCAGTGTAGAGTCTCGGTGGAGCTATGCTCCCATCCCCTACGATCGAGCGGAGTGTTTCGGGGAGAATTCTAAGCAGGAAATTATGTCGAGCATGAGTAACAGAGGACAAGCTGGATCATGACGCCTTACAGGAACAAGAATATAAGACATATACTCGAAGCTATGCACACAAACCAGAATATGGCCCTGGCCAATTACGGTGAATAATCAATAGCTAGACCTGAAAGTTCACGATGGAAACCTACCGCCATCCCAGATTTTGAGATACAACACCCCCAAAAACAGGTGCGATAGCCGGGCCAATCTAAGGACAGCACAAAATCAGGTACCAGCATCCCTATAAAACAAGAGACAGACCAGAGGTCCGACAGTAAACAGCCCGAACATCCCACCTCTCTCTTCCGGTCTTGTGATATCACCGATCACGCCAGCACCTGCAGACAAAAAAATCAATACTCCATGGGCACACAGTAAGTATTCATATTGTGCGTGAAAGTGTATATCAGGCAGATCACGTCCGACTTCAATAAGCGCTTCCAACAGAGACCCATCACAAGGGCATGGTCGCGCAGAATGAATTAAGGGATAAGAATATATACAATACTCACCAAGGGCGATGGTACTGGCCGACCCCGCGGCCTGCAAACATCTCAAAAGCATCAACAACCAATATGCATTGGTAGGGATCAGCGCTAGTCCAATACACGATAATGTAAGCGTGAGGAGGCACATGAGGTATATCGGCCGACGGCCTTTGTAGTCCGACAGAGTTCCCCAAAACATGGGTGCTGTTTTCCCAACGCATGGATATCATCAGCTCTCTTGTTGGAGCGGGTAAGATTGGCGTTAAGGACTCACCTACGCCTTGGAAAACCATATAGACGGTCACAGAAAGATTAATCAAGCTAATTGGTTTGTGAAATGCATTTGCAATAGTTGGAATGGCAGGGAAATAGATGTTGGCTGTTAACGGACTGCCCTCAGGGTAATCTCAGTTTCACACGTATAGCCCCAGAAGGTTGCAACGCACCTGAAGAACCCAGCTATAGCAATGATCGTGACAATGATCCACTTCTCCTTTGAAGTGTATATACTGAACGACTCCGAGTCAATATTCCTCTGCGACTGACATGTTTCATCACTCGAGCCTTGCTGGGAATCAGGGGCCTGTTGTTTTTCGTCTTTCTCATGTTGAATTAGAGTGTTAGGATTATTGTTTTCGCTGCTTCCAGCAGAGCCATGCATGTCATTATTACCCATATCTTGAGCGTTTATATCATCAGATTCGCACCCAGAAGACGCTTGGGTAGAATTCGAGGTACCACTAGGATCTCCTATGTGGCTAGTCGTCATATGGTTAAGAGAGTGTCTTGGAAATGAAGCGAAGTAGTGAATGTAGCGTGCAGGCAACACCGTTTATAATGATAACGGAAACCAGGCGTTACCAGCAGAGTCATATGTATACGTTTGCACGAACATTTAAGTAAGGGAACATGAGGAGCTAAAGATAGCTTGCCACGGGCGTTTCCACACCCGAGGTCGGATGATCCCGACGCAACAGGCGAGGGAGATTAGATAATATAACATCACGCGACCGACTCCTACCCATGATACCAGAGGGACCCGATGAGAACATGAAGTTGCAGACAGATATATTTACTATTGCTTTCGGTTTCCAGGTCAAGTTTAGGTAAGTCCTTGATGCACTCTTAAACAGGGTAATAAGGGTGCTTATGAACGTGTAGGTCTTGTATGCTTCCAAGGCCACAGGATCTCCTTTGACGTGGTCTCCACATTGATTGATATGGTCATTCACCATGATGAAACCGTCCATGATGCCGTCGTTCACAGGACTATGCACAGATCACCTATCAAGGGTCTTTTGTAAATGTTGTAAATTCAATCCTTTGTTGACTTCGATAAAAGCAATGATGAAAGTGTCCAGCTAAGACGGCTCGGCTGCTCATATGTCGAAGATTCGGCTTGTGCTTCAGACAACTGAAAAGCGCAGACTGCTCACATAGCTACTATTATACACTCTGGAAATGTCCTCAGCAGCAGAGGTTCCCTCGGAGAATGTGCGGACGTTATGTTCAACATCACGCGTGTCACATATGATAACGCAAAAAATCCACTTTCATCACGAGCAGACAACAGAGTTCAGCCAATTCAAGTTGGCTGGACATAATTTTACTGATTAAGCCGCAATGAAGGTCCAGTCATAGAACACATTGTCAGAGCCATCGCGTTCCTTCAGGAAAATCTGCATGCTTATTAGTGCTGCACATCTGGATGATCACATCAGAAGGGCTCACAAAGGGCTTCCCTGACACATAGCACCAGTAAAGGCCGTCAGACGAGATTCTAACGGTGGCTCAGAGTCAGTCGTCACTTGTTCAGAGATCATGCCCATCACTGACCCTATTGAATCAACTGTCCAAAACGTCGCATCCTGCGACCATACAGCACAAGCCTGACCCTGCTCATCCTTCTATATGGTCGTGTAGATTTAGAATGTGCGCTCAGTACGATAGATATTTAACTCTTTTCCAAGTACTCACTCCAACAGCGATGAATAGCATATCACTAACTTCCTGAATAGCGTATTGACCGCTGGAGTCGATTGTGATCCTTAAGGTCTGGAGATGATATACTTTTAGCAGTTTGACTAGATTGGGGTATACAATAAAAAGGATTGCTCACAGCGCCATGGGAACCTAGTTTAACGGGGTTGCTAGTACCCGCTGCACCACTGGGGATGACAAACAATCCAGATTCCAAGTTTTTGATGTAGTAAGTTCCTGGCGCAACGGACATGATTAAAAAACTAGTTGGTAGCTGGGTGAAAGTAATGAGAAGAGGTAGGGTTTTTATACCCTTCGAATACTCCGTCCAGGCTTTTTGGTTCAGGTCAGTCACAGTGCTTGATAATTTGTATACAAACCATTTGCGAGTGTCCTTTAGTGGATCGGGTCAAACTTCTCCACAAGCCACATCGAGATCGCATGGACTGGCCTGGGGTTCCAATATTCAGACTGAAGCAACGTCCGGCGGACTGTGTTTCACACCCTCGAACACTGTTTATAAACAAGGGTTGGCCGTCGCATGTCTAGTGCTTATATTTATATCCCACCCTAGATCTATGAGTACTCTCAGATACGGTACTCATATTGGCATTCATCGATTGGCACAAGATCAGAACCCCCTGTGAGCGCGTTGTGTGGGGTAAGGTTCACTTTGCTTGCAGAGTGGGCAGCCGCACCTCAACGCGTCAACCTTTGACCTGAACCGCCACTTTCGACCCTGATCGATGATCGCCAGTAATGATCAACATCACAAGGCGTGGAAAGAACCGAAGATTCTTTGATAATACTTTCTTGAGTCGGCGTCGATTCAACTTACAGTATAGCTTTCGCTTAAACGTCTGGGTAATCTGGAGACGAGCTGACAGTCCACAAAGTCCATTCCTTTCACCAGGTGCTATTCTCGTCCGGATCTTCAGACAGAATGAGACAGTAATCCTGATCTGTCTGTGGGGTTAACCTTCTTCCCTGCTACGCACTCAAAGTTCGCATAAGTAAGGTGCAAAGAAATGAGACCAGTCTAAGGGTGGGTGGTCAGCAGGGCGTAAAGCTAACAAGCTAGAACTGATTGCAAATCTACCAAGTCATTATCGATTATCGGTTCTCCTCGAGGTTATTCCCCTTGAACTTTACTTAATCCTTGGGGTGTTCACCCTGTGATCAATGTGACATATAGTTGTCCATGTTGCGAAGAAATTCAGGAGAGGCAGCTGCCATAATCATATATTTTGGGCACGCAATCGCTATTCTAGGACGGTAAGGCTCAATGCGAAGCTAAAAACTTCAAGTCCTTGGTCTCCTGGAGGATCAGATTACTTTAGTAGAAGTCCCAGAAGATCAGCGAAGCCCTTTCTAAAAAGTCACATCGCCATGGCATGAGCTGAGGTTCTCGTACGAGCTAGAGTTAGACCTCAGTCAGCTCCGGCGGATTGAATTTGGCACCCCAGAATCAGACTAACGTACGGATAAATCTATGGCCATAATGTACGTTGATACTGAAGAACATCGAACATCGAGCAGGACAGGCAACAGGGTCATCGCACAGAGCGTCGATGAATGATGATCTATGGATAATGGTCAAGTAAAATCAGAGGAAAGATGGAAAAAGTACTGCGCTTACCATCCACTTCATTTTCCAGGGTCTTTGTGACTTTCACCTCGTTCAGGCATCTGTGAACACTGTATGTCGCGAGTGTGGCATGTGGAGGAAGGGCCAATGTTGACCCAGTGCAATCAGACGAAGAAGAATAAGAAGAGTTTTGTTGGACATAATGGAAGGAATAGTTATGCGATTTAATTAGAGTAAGGTGTCCTCGGAGGGGAGGAGAAAAGAGTGCTCATATGCACATATTCCTGACTCAGGAGGCTGGAATCTGTCATGAACTCTGAGATCTGGCAAAAGGCTTCCATTTATGATTCCAGGCATGCACTTCACCATAGTCAGCTAACGCCTTCACTGAATAGGTCAGTTTCAGCAAACGATCCCTGCTCCACATGCCCATGGCTGTCACAGCAGCTCCAGCTCCAGCTCCTTG
>CEMT01386561.1:26295-43321 GCA_900068985.1 Pterula multifida
TTGTCTGCACCAGAGAGTGACGCAGCGAGCAGATATGTTTGGAATATTGATCATACACATTAGTTTTAACTTTCTCCGTTGTCAAAGGCATAATAAGGAACTCGCCTCTCGAGTTGGGCTTCAATATGTCGTGTTGCAACGTCGATAATACCTCACCATCTCACCCATCTCCTCCACTTCTTTCCTCGTCCTCTCCGAAAACTGTTCATCAACACCAGGTAACCTTGCACAAACTCATCTCCCGTTGCAGTACCTTGAAGTGCTACAGGAACAAGCGAAGACGTAGCTACAGACGCGCATCTGTGCTGGCCCAGTATGCATCCCGGGTTGCAGGGATGACGCGTGAAAGGATAGCAAGTTTCGTGCTACATCAGTACTAGATGGATCATCTACTGGATGTGGTTTGTATAGCCAACGGATAAGAACGTGGGTGGGTTGCTAGAGGTGGGAAGAGAGAAGTTGAAGATGTGGGATAATCGGCCGGAGAAGGCACCTTCAACAATTTTTATCACCTGGACGTCTGTTCATGTTAGAGTAAATGTCATCGGAGCAAGGACGCACCTCATCCCCAGTCGGTACTAGACCTTTCAACATCCCAACAAGAGGCACAGTCGACTCACTGTAGAGCCTCGAACCTTGAGTCACTGCAAACTCTACAATGTCGTTAGACAGATTCAGCTCCCCTAAAAACGCCTTTGTATTAGGGGTAACAACGTTTATCCCAGTTTTTTAGGAACTCAGGAATAGGACACTGCAATATCATTATCCACGGCAATGATCCTCTCGTTGAGATTTCTCAGTACGATGCTATGTAAAAGTGATTTCACTTGACTTAGACGGGAGGTAAAAGTCAGTGGAGTGGCGGTCCGGCGTCAGTGAATCAGACAAAGTACATATAAGGAACATGTCATTTCTACCACAACCCTACATTGACTCGTTCTCATAGTCCAAACCGACACTGCTTGGGTATACCCCTGCTACTTATTCAACATCTTCCACAATGTCGGGCTACGACTATACCGAAGGTGCCTCGTCTTCAGACATATCCGAAGCTATAAACAATACCACCACCCATCAAAGACGCGATTCTCGTTACGGTGACGATGGTCAGGGTGCTGTCTTCTCTGGACCGGGCCATACCATAAATCCAAGCAGTGTCTCTCGCATGTCACACATGAAGCCAGGGAGGAGGAGCAGTGAATGGTCTCGCAGTCGACGAAAGAGTACAGACTCTATCAGTGCATGGTCTGATCGGCCGCCCTCCAGGCGGCGAATCAGCACTGATGGCTCACTATCTGCACGCTCGGATGACGACAATGATGGACAAGATATCCTATCTGACAATGATCAAGAAGAGACTCATAGTGTTACTAGCAGCAGCAGAGGCAGGAGGAGACGGCGTCGACAACACACAGAATCCCAAACGCCGCCTCGGACATCCGTCTTTGAGAACCTCGCAAGCTTGTTCGGAGGTATAAAAACGGGCGAACCTTCAACACATTCAAGACGTCCGTCGTCATCTCACAGGTCTATCACGTCTAGTCGGCGCTCCCGACGGCGGTCCATAGATGGATCGGAATATAGTGGCGAAGACGAGGAAGGAGACGAGCGTTGGGGGTATTCTTCGGGGGAAGAACATATGTCCTCGGATGATGAATTTAGAGATGATATTTCTGTAGGAGAAAGCATGCAACACGATTCCGATCCTTCTTCACCATCTGGTTTCCTACCACTCCTCACTCCTGACCCGGTCTTCGGAGACGAATCTCGAATAGATATCGAAGTTCCTTTTGAAGCGTTGAATCCTCCACCGCTGGGACCACCTAGTCGACAAGAGATTTATCTGGCGGATGAAGACCATATCATTCGTTTCATTGGCTACGAGTGTATACGATGGCGCCAATGGGCATGGCGATTGGCTTGTGTGTTGACTGTTGGTATCCTAGGGCTCCTAGGACACTGGTTTCCTCGGCTGTGGCTCAGATGGACTGCACGGGAGAAGGCTTTCAGATTGCTCAGGCGTGGATTCGTTGTGGTGGAAGTATGTTCTCTTCTCTCGAATTCTGGTTCTTAGATTAACTTTTCTCAGACATCTTATAGCGACATATCCATTTGCTCGGTACAAAGATCCTTATATCCCTATGACTCGTCCACTGTATTTTCTCCTTCTATAACTGAAGGTGGATCCAACGGACTAACACGGAGCCGAAGATCGTCCATATCGTCTCTTAAAGGAAATGGGGCTCATAGCATTGGGACACTGAAGGAGCTTGTCTTCGTAGACTACCGGTATACTCGCTATGCTCTCAATCCCAAGGATGGTCTCTTTGCCATGGTCAGGTATGGTTTGCTAAATAACCTGATCTTCATAGTTCTAATGTCTTCCTAGGGAATGGCGAGACCAGTCATGGAATGGAATATCTTTTGTGCAAAATGGGCTTGCTGACTCCGTTGTGCAGCAGCGACAGACTCTTTTTGGGAACAATGAGATTGATATTCAGGCCAAGTCTACGGTTGCACTCCTGATAGATGAGGTAAGCGGAAGATCCCCCACCGTTAGTACTCTCCATAGCTAATTCTTCTAGGTCATCCATCCGTTTTATATTTTCCAAATTGCCAGCATTATCTTGTGGTCCCTCGATGATTATTATTACTATGCCTTCTGTATAGCTGTCATTTCAATATTCAGCATTGGAACGACGCTGATCGATACCAAGAAGGTAGGCACTGACCTTACTCCTCTGTATTTCTGAATCTGACCAGTTTGCAGACTATCGCAAGGATGCGAGAAATGTCTAGATTCTCCTGCAAAGTCATTGTGTACAGAGGTGGGATCTGTACGTTTATTTCCACATATTCTTGTCACCATCAGATACCTAATACACGCAACAAAGGGCAAGAAAAGGACTCTCCAGCCCTTGTTCCAGGAGACATTATACGTATCTCCGACTGTCAACTACCCATCGTACCCGCAGATATGTTTATCCTTTCCGGCGATGCTATCATCAACGAAAGCATGCTTACTGGAGAAAGTGTTCCTGTCAGTAAAAGCCCTATCAAGGACGACGTTCTGGTGCAGTGGAAAGAGAGCAAAGAGATCGTCAGCCCTGAGGCCGCTAAATCGTTCTTATATTGTGGAACCAGGATAGTGAGGATCAGGTCTGCGCTTGCGGCTGATGGACGGCCTGAGAGGCCTGCGTTGGCGTTGATTGCTAGGATTGGTAGGTGCTTCGTGTGGTGTCTCGTTTAAAGGGATTTAGGCTCATCAGATCTTATAGGGTTCAACACGACGAAGGGAGCTCTAGTCAGGTCTATGCTATTTCCTAAACCCATGGGCTTCAAGTTCTACCGAGATTCTATGCGATTTATTGGATTCCTCGCTGGGATTGCTGGACTTGGATTCTGTGCCAGCGCAGTGCAATTTGTCCGACTTGGGGTACGTGGCCCTGATTCCTCAGGACTCATCCACTGAACTCATTTTCAATATAGATTAAATGGCACACCATCGTCCTTCGCGCCCTGGATCTCATCACAGTCGTCGTTCCACCTGCTCTACCTGCTACCCTCTCTATCGGAACCAGCTTTGCTATTTCCCGCCTTCGCAAACTAGGTATATACTGCATCTCCCCCAGTCGCGTCAACGTTGGTGGCAAGATCAACGTTTGCTGCTTCGACAAAACTGGTACGTTGACCGAAGACGGTCTTGACATTCTCGGCGTCCGCTTTCCTTCTCGAACCTACCCTGAGTTCGGAGAACTCGTGGAAGATGTGTACGATATTCCTCAAACTATTGGGATGGGCAAAGGGAAGAGATCCGGAGGAGGACACGAGAATCTAAAGTTTTTACACGCGTTGGCGACATGTCACTCGTTGAAGATGGTAGATGGAGATATCATTGGTGATCCACTTGATGTGAAAATGTTTGAGTTTACGAAGTGGACGTTAGAGGAGGGTAGGGTAGGGGGGACGGGGGTCATTAAAGGAAAGTCTGGGGAGGTGGTGGAGCAGACTGCTTTGGTGCAATGCGTTGTGAGACCTCCAGGTAGTGCGGGGTTCAAGTTGGAGGACGCGTTGAAGGGTGGTTCTAGGGTCAGTTTACTTCCCTTCTTGCTCAACGAGCTCGGCTAACGAGAGACCATAGCATGCGTACTTTTTAGAGCTTGGGGTTATTAGGTCTTTTGAATTCGTCTCTGCCTTGAGAAGGATGAGTGTCATCGTGAAGAGGCTAAAAAGCAAGACTATGGAGATATATGTTAAAGGAGCTCCTGAGGTTATGGTTGACATCTGTGACAAGGATTCGTGTACGTTCACCGCCAGTTTTGATTTATTTTTAAAAATAAAAATAAAAACGCTGACCTCCACCCTCTAGTCCCGAATGATTACGACGATCTGCTCTCATACTACACTAAACGAGGATACCGTGTCATTGCGATCGCAGGCAAAAGCATCGATGGTCTCTCATGGCTTAAAGCTCAGAAGTTGAAGCGGTACGCTCATTTCATTGGATCCATCTCTTGCTTAACGTCTTGCTCATGCTACTATTTCCTTCCATAGGGAACAAGCCGAAAGTGGCTTACAGTTTTTGGGACTCATCATTTTCGAGAATAAGCTCAAGCCAGGTACAGCTCCTGCCATCCAAGCGCTTCGTTCGGCGCACTTGGCTTGTCGAATGATTACTGGGGATAATCCACTGACTGCTGTTAGTGTTGCGAGGGAATGTGGTTTAATCAACCAGGCTGCTCATGTGTTTAGCCCTGCTTTCGTCATCGGTTAGTCGGTTCCTTGTCGTTCCCTAGTTCTATGGGTCTATGGGGAGGATTCTGGTTTTGATTCGGTTGCTTTAGGAAACTCTATGATACCAGCATCTAAACTGGTATGGTCTTGTATGGACGAGTTTGACTGGAAATTAGATGGATACAGCCTGAAGCCTCTTCCTGCGCCACAACATGAAACGGAAGGCGTAGATTATCAGGATTATTCTTTAGTGATCACTGGTGATATTTTCAGATGGATGATCAACCATGCTCCTCTTGAGACTCTCCAACGCGTAAGCATCCCACCTTGTTTTCACTCATTTTTGAACTTAGAGTTTCTTTTTTAGATGCTCGTGAAAGCACAGGTTTTTGCGCGAATGTCACCAGATGAGAAGAACGAGGTCGTTGAGCGACTGCAGTCGCTTGGCTACACTGTTCTCATGTGTGGTGATGGAGCTAACGACTGCGCGGCTCTGAAAGCCGCGGATGTGGGTATATCGCTCTCTGAGGCTGAAGCTAGTGTTGCTGCACCATTTACAAGTGCTACGCCGGATATTGGGTGTGTGATTGAGGTGATCAAGGAGGGTAGGGCGGCACTTGTGACGAGTTTCAGCTGTTTCAAGTACATGTGAGCCGCGTTTTATGTGTGTATTTGCAGTGTGTTTCAGCTCGCTGACAGGCTAGTCATGCTATAGGGCATTATATTCGATGATACAATTTACGACCATAACCTTGTTGTATTCATTTGCTTCATCTCTAGGGGATTTCCAGGTGCGCTCTCTGTCGTTGTCCTGTCTAGCCTCTTAGTCTGATTTTGTTCTGGACACATCTAGTTCTTATATATTGATCTATTCATTATCATTCCTGTAGCTGTTACCAGTAAGTTTTGCCCTCCCTTAGGCGATGTGATTCGAGCTGGAACTGATTTGTCACAGTGGGCCGAACTCTACCTTATCCACAGATATACCATAAGAGGCCGACAGCAAGTCTGGTATCTAAAAAGGTTCTGGCCAGTATTGTCGGACAGATTGTCATCACTGTGGCTGTGCAAGTTTCTGTGTTCTGCTGGGTTCGTTTGCAGACTTGGTACGTTCTTGGTTTCTCTGTCCTTGCCTTGCTCCCAGGCCCGAGCGCACTGGTTTGATGAACGTGATGATGATAATAATAATAAATCTATCCAGGTACATCCCGCCTCGCCGACCTGATCCAAATGCAAACGATGACAAACTAAACGCTACGAATTATGAGAACTCGGTGCTATTTTTAGTTTCCTGCTTCCAGTACATCTTAGTTGCGGGCGTGTTCAGCATCGGGAAACCTTATCGCAAGCCGATGTGGACCAACGGTATGAGATACTACTTGGCTCTAGAATCCTGAACGAGATTCAAGACTGATGGGCGACTTCATAGGTTGGCTGATGACAGCTCTGATAACGCTGACTCTGTTCAACGTTCTGGTGCTGATCTCCCCGCCTACAAGTGTCTCAGCCGTGCTCGAGCTCATGGGCTTACCGACTACAGCGCGTCTATTGTTGCTTTTTGTCGTAGTTGTGAATGTTGGTGTGTCGAGTGCATTTGAGGAGTGGGGGGCAACGTGGATTGCTGTGATGATTGGTGCTGTTATGAGGGTCATTGGAAGACGAGGTGAATATGAGAAGCGGCGGATCAGAGATGGTAAAGCTTACAAGGCGGTTGAGGGCGTCCTGTAACGTTGACGTATGGTGTACAGGATGTGTAGACTCTAGATAGAGAGAGGTGATTGATGTGTAGTCAGGTTGAATTTGTGATATCAGATTGAAAATGATATACCCAGCCACAGTCACATCATAGCAACAGTGGCCAGTAACAACAACACCTGACTCGTGCACCCGCCCATTCTTCTTCCTCCTCCTTTATCCTTTCTGTTTTTGTACGACTTCGCTCCTACGGAGCCCTTCCGATCATTTTATAAGGCTACAGAAGGCGCTCTAGCTCGCCTCGAACCCTTTTCCAACTCTTTCCCTCAGGACTCGCTGGAACGGGCCCCCACCTTTAGCTGGCTTTACTTCTCTCAGATACTTTCTTTCCCTGTTAATTCGACTTTTTCCTTGCTTGAGCAACCTTTCTCATTCTTTATCATTTTCACATCTACCGAACAATGTTACGCTCTGCTTTATTCTCCCTCTGTGTCTCGGCGATGACGATGACGATGATAGTATCTGGTGTACTTGGGGCTCCGATCGTGGGAGAGGATGATTTGCTGTTGTTGAGGAGACAAAATCCAACGGGTCCAGCGACGAGTCTGAGGACTGTGAAACAGTCGACGACGTGAGTTTTTTCTGCTGCTACCTTCTCTATCTTCACACGCTTCTACCTCTTTGGTCATTCGCTTGGACTTGAGTCTGTGGGTGAGACAGTGACATGGATGGTTTGCGGGAGAGTACATTGGCAAGGGATTTTGGAACTATCTATTCCTCTGCTCGACGTGCGATCTGGAGAGCACCTAGGTCATGATGCATCCTGCAGGATTCTGTTGCCACCATAGGGCTTAAACTTGACCCTCCCATCATTCCCTGTGGCTGTTACTCCCGGCTCTCGTTCCCTCTTCATCTTTCCCGTCCATTGCTACCCTCACATTCTCTGTATCCATACTGATTGAAACATGTTTGCCTATCAGGTCCATGGGCGTGGTAACAGAAACGTGTGAAATCGTTTTGACCCCCATTCAAGTCAACGGAGAACCCGCTTTTGAAGAGGTCAAATCGTGCACTATTACAATGGATACGAGCAACAATACGAGTAATGGTGGAGATGAGGGTGGTGGCACGACTAGCATTGATTCCACGTCCGCTTCTTCAACTTCGACCTCCTCGGAATCTAGCCCCACCTCTTCAGATTCCAGCCCCACCTCCTCAGAGTCTAGCTCTATCCCTTCGGAAGCGACCACAACTAGCGCTGCCACGACAACAGGTAGCACATCCGCTACAACGACGGCTGTATCATCGAGCCCTCCGTTGGAAGAGTTCGTCAGTGCTTGTTGATTTCCAGATACCAACATATTTTAACCTGTTTTCTTTAATCAGAGCGTGACTCAGGTCCCTCTCCCCAGTAGCATCACTATTAGTAGTGGTGGACCTGCTTCGTCTGGTTCTGGTTCTACTACCGCTCCCGGATCAGACTCAACGGCCCCTCCCCTACCATCAGCACCCTCCGCATCTGCTGATGTCTCGTCATCTGCCATACCCTCTGGGACCGCAGCCGCTGTTTCCGAAGCCGCTTCACCGAGTGGAACAACTGCGGCTGCGTTTGAAGTTCCTGGGAAGAATTTTTCTGTGTTGCCCATTGGACTGGGTGTGTTTGCTGGAATATCGGTTATTGCATTGATTGTAGTTGGATTGGTGATGTACGAAAGGACAAAGTATCGCAAGACGTTCAGGCAACGTAAGCTTGCGGAACAGGGAAATGAGATGGGGTATGGTGGTATGGCGTAAGTCTTTTTGTGTTTCCTTATTGAGTGTCTTTTGTCTGATTGATGGTTGTGGTTTCATAGGCAAAGAGTATAGATAGTTTATCCTCCTTTATTTCTTCTGACCTTCTTCTCGTCTTAACACCGTCTTTCTTCGCCTCTCGTCCTCAATTCTTGGGCTGTGTGCGCTCATATATATAATACGTACTGACTTGATCATGGATTTATATGCCCATCCTATCAAGCTCTGTGTTGTGTTACTGCTACTTTTGCTCTCTCCTTGTTTTCGGATTCCTGTCCATATGTATGAGTACATACTCTATTCTCCTTGGTTGCAGTCTTCTGAGAATAATTGGAGATATGACTGTGTGAGCAGCTCTGCGCATAATAATATAGAACTGGTGTGGGTAATTCTTTCCCAAGTTGGAAATTTGGGTACCAGGTCTCAGACTGGAAAAAACTGATTGTTGAAAGGCCTGGTAGACAGGACTTGATAGAGAGGAGATGGGTGATTGTTGATGATGATTGGGGATAATTCTTAAGGATGTTGTTGGGCCCCAATCAAGCTCACCATGGGCCAATGCATTGATAATTAGAATAGCACTCATGGTCCTCCAATGTTCACACAATTGGCAAATATTGACCAGGAAAAGATACATTGTTGAAATACATTGTTGTAATAAGACTCAGCTGGAAAGATCCACGCATTCAAGTCTTGATACAAATCAACTACATATCACAATGTACACTTAGTTCATGTCAATTTTTTTTTTGGTCAATCACCCTGTCAGTGGGACCTCTGACAGTGATGAAGCTCCAGTAGGATTGCCTCCTCTGAACTCACCTTGAGGTGAATCTGTTCATAGTAAGTATATGTATCATTGAGACAATCTGGCAATGACTTGCCTCATTCCAGTACTTGCCCCCACCAGGTCTGTCTGCCCAGTATGTATCAACACTACCAGGCATTGAAAGTCTGAAAGGATTCCAAAGTCAGTCAACACTTGTTCAGAGATCATGCCTATTACTCATAACCAGGTGCCAGGTCCAGTTGGGGTGATGCCCCAAGCTTGTGGTTCCATTGTCCTTGTGGCAGCAGGCTTACTGTGCTTGTTTTTTCTGCATCAGGGTAAATTTCAGCACTACATGGGGGTGCTATGAACATCTGGATCATGTATTCCACTGCTGATAAACATCTTTGGATTCTGGAAAGTACACTGACTGTAGTCAACCTTGCACTTATTTTGCTGCATTAAAGTATGAAACTTGTGTTTAACTTGTAGCCAGTTGTGCTATGTTCACAATGTAACATTTACAGTGAGGGAGGTGAAGAAACAAGAAGGGTAATGAACAGGAAAAATGAGATGACTAAATGGTGGTTACAGTCTCTTTGGAAAGGTCATCCAAATCCCTTAGGATTCGCTGATGCATTGAATAAATAATTGAGACTAGCACATGTACTGACCATCTTTGGCAGAGAGAAACTATAACCCAAAGCAGGCGACAGATCTTTGGCATGAAGGCCTGTGGCTGGCAGTGGTTTCGATAGCCTCCCCACTGTCACAGTTGATTCACCTAAGTAACAGTCTTTGTTGACCGATTGTTCACTCTGGTCATTCACACATCCAATGAAGGCAACCTCGACGACGGAACAACAGACCGCCACAGAAATCCATCTATGCCATCACGAAGACAACCTATTGAGGTATGTGCACCAAGCTAATAAACCCGCATTTCTTATGTTTTGGCCTGTATTGGATCTTTTCCTCACTTCGCAAAACTTAGGACTGATGCCTCAAAGCTATGGTGTGGCTAGGTTTTGATTTTAGTCCGAGTCAGCAGGACTTGAGTCGAAGATATAGTTGTACACACAAATAGTGCTACGAGAACCAGGATAATTCAAAACTGAATTAGACCGGGATCAAGGTCCAGTAGGACTCGCCAGCCGAGGAATCATCGAGCTTTCTCAGGAATATCTGTATGTTGATGAGTACTGAATATCTCGTTGATCATATTTGGAAGCGCCTACAGTGTGCTCTCCTGCAGCATAGCACCAGTAGAGATCATTCGATGAAATGCTGAAAGTAACTGAACGTCATTCAACGTTTGTCCAGAGGTCATTGGCATTATTCACCTTAAAGTACCACTAGCAAGCTCGCCTGGAGAGATGTCCCACAACTGCGCAACCTTTGACCATACAGCACAATGCTTACCATGCCCGTCTCTCTGCATGGTTCCATCGATATATACCATGTGGATTTTGAATAATCTTTTGAAGTACTTACTCCAGAACCGATGAAGAGTTTGGTGACAGTATCCTGAATCTTGGAAGCTGACTGACCGTTGCTGGCATCCTTGATCACAGTTAACCGCTAGATATTACAAGAGACATTAGGATTACGGTTTGATAGAAACACATTATAGAACAATCTCTCACACTGCTTTGAGGCTGAACCAATTTACCCATCTCTACGGGTTTGCCTGATCGTGCTTTGCTTTCTGAGGTTCTAGTATTGACGAACATTTCAGATTCCGTGTTCTGGATGAAGTAACATCCTGACGGGAGAGACATGGTTGAATAACTACTTGGGATCCAGACCTGTTGACGTGGCTAGAGAAGAGGCTGGAGACAGGGTATTATGAAGAGCCCGGGGACAAGGTATTTATATATTATCTTGGGCACCCTGCTATACATGTTTTGTCCAGGACAGCGCTGCTCATTGCTTAAGGAAGATTTGACGACAACAAGTACGAATGCAGATGACGAGGAGTAGCGATGATGACGACTGACGATGACGATTCGATGTCATGGGGCCCGGGTGCAGCCCATGGGTGTGGGAAGGTTAGGCTTTGTGAGTTCACGGTGATCATCAAATGGAACTGGTAAGTCGCTTATCATACTGAACCTGGTTGACCTGAACCACCACAAGTTAGCTTTTGCGATTGATAGCTAATTCCGAGTCATTCTGCTTCTCATCAACTGACTCTTCATGAGATTGCGGGAACAAAAATCGATCAGGATCACTTTCTTGAGTCGACGTCGATTCGAACAGGATATCTTTAGCCTAGACCTCTGAGTGAGACCACTGGGGAGCAGACGACAGCCCGAAAAGTCCAATCCTTTTATCACGTGCTACTCCCATCCTATTCATGAGACGTGGATTCGGTGTAATGCTGATCTATCTAACTTTTCCTCTCTACACGCTAAAAGGTCGCATCGGTAAGGCGCAAAGGAATAAGCCATCTCATCTAAGGATGCGAGATGAGTGGTCAGCAGGGCGTGAAGCGAACTAACTATAATTGATTGAAAATATCAAGTCATTAATATCGATTATCCTCGAGTTTATTCTCCTCGAACCTTGCTTAATCCTTGGGACGGTCACCAGTATCCACCGGAACATCAGTCTGAAACTAACCTCTCTCTAATCGATGAAGCCTGGGAATGACAGCTTGCAGTAAAGCCCTCCAGTAGGGTCTAGCGCTTATCGTGAGCAAATCGGACTGACGCTCACTGCTTTGTCTTCGCCACTAAATGCTCATTTAAATCTGGGGACACTTTCCAGAATTCAGAGGCCTACTGCACCCGGTTGCGTAATTCCAAAAGGTGATACGGGTCAACGTGTGAGTCCTCAGATTTTGGGGTGGTGATTTGGAGCCCCTGTCCTGAGGGTGAATGAATCATATGAGGACCCAGTTTTTCTTCGCTGCTAGCAAGTGATCCTTGATGTAATCCAGTCTCGATAATTTCAGTTAGATTTGCAGACTCACGGCTCCTTCATTCCCTATATCACTGTATTGGATGAAACCATGGAAAGACTTGACATGTTCGAGTTGGACTGGCTCACAAACACTCTTTCCATGAGTCATATAACTTTGTGTGCTAGGATGGCAAAATTACCACTGTCAAAAGTATACAATAAGCACAAAGATCGCGACAAACTTGGTCATCTGTCTGTCTACACCACCAAACTCCACGGGATATATGAACTTGTAAGGTGTTTCTGCACCCGCGCTTTGAATGATCAAGGTGGTGCGATCGAATGGAGTAAATGAGTAGCAGGGTATGATCGAAAGTGGAGAGACGGAAGATAATGGTTTTGGTACGACAAGGTCAATAATTATGACAGTAAGAAACCCTAGCGAGGAAGATGGCGTGGAAGCAACTGAATGAACAAAGAGGACTGGGAGTCGATAGTAAGTATGAACTGCTACTACTACTAGAGACTCAGATAGTAGGAGCAAAACATCCTGTGATAACACTTGGGATGAAGGAATCACGTGTCTTATGCTACGCCATTTCCATTTCCAATTTTTCCACAGCAAGCGTTAGGGCCCGAAAGTGGCGAAACACAAATACCAGGATCTCAGCTGATGGGGTCTGAGGCCGCTTGAAGGATTGATGTGACTTACTATCATGTACTAAAGAAAATCCATCCGATCTCCAAGATACGCCTGGTAAGTTTTTCATTAAGCGGCAAAATGTATAAATACCCTGCCTCTCCTTGTCAGTTTTCTAGAAACCTCAACGACACTCAAACGGTTATCCAGCTCTGTACTATAGCTATTCAATGTACGGACCTTCACCAGGAACTTACCGCATCCAAAACTTCGAAACGCACTGTACCATCACCACTCAAACCAGCGAAGGTGTCGCACACCCCGGTACGCCCGTGCAGGAGGCTAAAGGTGCAGCACGCCAGTTCCCAGAACACAGTGTGAGAAAGGTTCTCTGTATAACTCTATATATCTGCCACGCTACAACTACGTCATTTTCAGATTCTTACCGTTCGCACAGATGCCAGCGGACTGTATAGCTTTCAGAACCCCAAGACCAAGATGTTCATTGGTAGTGGAGTAAGCAATTTGGGCCTTTCAATACATCGTGTTGGTCCTGAGATTTACCCCAACGTAGCAAGATAGCCAAGGCGAGCCTGCTGTTGCATGGACAATGAGCGCCCAACTGTGGGACGTGTCTCCAATTGGGCCTGGTTATTGGACGTGAGTGATGGACTTAATTTCTGAAAGAGCGCTGACTGATTTGGATTAATTGCAGTATTTCGATGCCTGGTGCTGCCAATTCCTTTTGGTTCGATAGTGAGATTGAGGGCACCCATACCTCTAACGTAAGTCACTCCAATATGCAGTGAGATATGAACTGAGCATACACCAGGTCTTTCTCAAACCCGGTGCTGGCGAGATACCGTTTTACTGGTACTTTGTCGCCGCCTGAGTACGTTGAACACTAGATGTACGTATGTATACTGCATTGGTTTCATCATTTTCTCTTGTACGTGTAGAGTACATTTCTTCGTTAAGAAAAAGCGCATCAATGCGTACCGGTTTTACTCTGTTGTTTGATTCTGTAACCCAGACTAGTGACACTGGAGTACGTTAACCGGATGTAGTCACTGCAAATTATAACAGGGTAATCTAGAGAGCTTTATTTATTACTACTCTGCGACACCACCGCCCGCACCCCACAAGCTCACAACTATCAACTGAAAGTTACGGACATATCTCTATCAAACACACTCCAAAGCTCACATTTCACACAGTCCCTTGATTCTTTACCTGCAATCACTTAAAACTCTTGTCCTCACCATATTCGTCGTTCTTATGGTGCAGGCAAATCGCCTCCATGGGTTACGTTAAATACAGTAATCATAGGGTGAATTCTTCAGCCCTTTCAACGTCGTGAAGTACACTGTACAGTTGCCTGGAATATATCTGATCTTCAGTCTTTAATAGAGATCCTTTACTGGTCAAGCGGGCATTGTGAATTCTCGAAAGATAATATTTGTCATTGCTACTTTTAACATTACACTACTTGTTGGGATATTCAGGCAGCGACAAAGTACCAGTAATACTGAACCTCTTCCTCGTGTGCTCTGAGGAAAACCTGTTTATGCTAAGTATACATCTTGTTGAGGGTTTGAATGGCTTACGTCGCATGTAGCTCCCGTACCTACTATATTGCTATCGTACCAGTAGGAATCAGCGGCACCAGGCATCGAAATGCTGAAAGAAGATCGTTCGTTAATGCTTGTCTAGAGATCGTGTTCATCACTCACGCCCAAATACCAGGTCCAACTGGGGCGACGTCCCACGCTTGGGCGCTCATTGTCCATGCAGCAACAGCAGTAGGACGATGTCTGTCATCTTCCTGCGTCGAGTAGATATCAGGATACAAGCGATACATTGAATCGTCTGGATTACTTACACCACTACCAACAAACATCTTGGTTTCTGGGTTCTGGAAAGTATATTGACCGCTTACATCTGTGCGAACGGTAAGAATCTGGAGATGACAAAGGTTAACTTGATGAGCAGATAAGGCGTATAGAAAAGGATAGGGCTCACACTGTGTTTTGGGAAGAGGCGCTCAGCACCTTTAGAAGCCTGCACAGGCATACCAGGTTGTGCGACGCCATTGCTAGTTTCAGTGGTGATAGTCCACCTGGATCTGTAGTTTTGCAGACGGTAAGTTCCTGGTGCAGGTCCGGACATTGAGTAGTATACGAGAGGCAGTGACAGCCATTGAGGTCCCTGGAGAAACTTGAGGAGGGATTTATTTATCCGTTTGGACACACCATTACTAGCCTAGGATATTAAGTCTTAATAGGAATATTACAAGTCCTTGGTTCCTTTAGAAGATCAAATAATCTTTTCTAACCAGTCACATCTAAGATCCCTTGAGCTGAAAGTTCGATGTAGCACCTCACTCTGGAGTCTGAAAGGTTGAACGTGCGTGTGATGGATCACAACAGCGCTCACGTGATTTTCAACTCACATTCAGGGCCCGGTCGAGAGGGGAAAGCGCTGATTACAACCGGGCCTAAGAGGATTTACCCTTGTGACTTGAAGATGATCTACCTGAAAATTTAGCGCTAACAGGTGTATCTATCTTTCGAAATATCTTTGAAATTCTCGACGCTTTCCTTCAGGGTGGCCATGTAAGTTCACAGTCGACTTCCACGTAATTGAACTTTGAATCCAAGGCACTGACTCCGGGCTATATCGTTGTCATTGATCCATTTAGGAGTGCATGAATCGCTAACTTCCGTTCTTGTTTTTTGTTTAGTCCCATGGCTTTGACGATGTACTCATCTAGTTATTTAGTTGTTAACCATTGAAAGAGCGGAGCACTTCTGTCGCCGAATGGACAATCGACCATCACGGCTGACATGGGGGCGCGACACCCTGACCTGGGTCACCACCACCACCGACCTTCAACCACCGGTTTTTGTGTGTTTTCTTTTGCTTCCATTCGATGCTGCCAAAACTAACACACGGATCTTCATCAGATGCGAAAATTCGAAGATCGTTGATTTAGCTTCATTGAATCCTGAGGCCTGAAAGAAGGGCGGAGAGGCAACAGTCCAGAAAATCTCATTGAATCTTTGAGCTCTCAAGATCAGAATTTTCAAGGTTCTCAGATCTTGTGGTAGGTATTCTGGAGCCCTAGAAGTATAACGAACCTTCAAATGAACTAGATGAGGGTGCAACGACACTCGCTGTCCGAAAGTCGATGTTATCTTATCCGATTATCATAGATCAATCTAATTAGTAGTGTCATTTTAACCGGATTGTAATCCAATCAGATTAGCAGATTTTCAACCTACTCCTGAGACCCAAAGAATATAGGTCAGTGTATGATGAGCGTGATAGTGACAAACAGAAGATTTCTTCGTTCTGACCTGCGGAGTTCGAAGGGATATACTACAGTGAATCATGTTACATAATTCTCAAGCTATGTGTCACAAACAACCTCGATGGGATCCAAACAATCTTTGGATCAAAGAATCATCGAATAAGAAGATTTTGGTCCATCGTGAGAATGCTGAGAAAGGAGTACAGTACTTCTATCTCTCAGCATCAGCATCTTCGAGCCAATAGACTGGCACATTGGACAATCCCGAAAGGAAGGGGATCGACCGGAAATTTGGATTCATAGTTTCATTGTTTATTGAAGCTGAGGATAAGGTACGGGATATCTGGAATCAGCAACATCGATGTCCATTATACTGAAACAGTGACACCCAAACCTGTTCGGATCTCCACCACACCTACTAGTACTATCGTAGAGTGGGGATCGTGAAGGGTTGGGGTTATCCAACATTATTTAGCAAAGACTCGTTGTCACAGAATGAATATAGGAGGGATAGTGAACTCACCAAAATAGTACGATATGCACAAGGATCTAGGTGATCCGTCCATTTATCGCGCCAATCTTCACAGGTACGTCTGAACTTGCAGGACTACGACATTTCTACACTTGAATTGAGGCTGGCCTGATGATTATTAGTTCAATGGGCAGCATGTGAAGGAAGTGGAGACATGGAGCAATACTTTGGGTATGACATCGTAAATGGTTATTGCTTGTGGAAATCCCTGGCAAGAAGCATGTAATCACTTGGAGAGGGAGCGAGAATGAGAGCCTCAAAAAGGGGGAAACAGGTGCGCAAGAGCAAAAAGAAGTCCGCAGAATCACCTGTCGTTGTGTGCCTTGCACTGGCTTAACGTTCGATGTCAACGTACAACGGTCCAGAGCGACCCGTACATTAGTC
Organism: Pterula multifida; assembly: GCA_900068985.1. NCBI lineage: Eukaryota > Fungi > Basidiomycota > Agaricomycetes > Agaricales > Pterulaceae > Pterula > Pterula multifida. The sequence continues at coordinate 43,061 of CEMT01386561.1, forward strand.
TGTTTCTGGTATGTAAAATTGAATCCGTCAGGCCTAGCTTACGTCCCATTCTAACTTGTGACTCATTATCGGAACCTCGACCCATTGCGATATCGATGTGACTTGTTACAGAAGACTCAGTTGATCTCCAACAAATCCTAGGGCTTACTATTTTTATTTTCAAACGTTACTGTCCTGGACAGAAAATACTCGTCGTGACGAACCGTCAAAAACGTATAAATACCCCACCTCTGCTCTCGACTTTCTCCAGCAATCCCCACA